>JAODAL010062889.1:0-19524 GCA_025379985.1 Phyllomedusa bahiana
TTTCCCCCTCCCTTTTGGGGCAAGTCACATCAGCTATATCTTCAAAAATGAAGCATACAAAGAAAAGAACATTGGCCCTTATTTATTATTGCTGTCCAAAAAGATGACAGTGAAAACTTATAGGCATCAAAAAATTAAACCAATTTATACTTTTGCTCATGCTGCTTAAAAAATTGGTACAGCTTTAGAATTGTCTAACTTTTAGATGAGTTTTTTTTTTTTTTTTACTTACTTACTAAGCCAAAATTTTGGTGCAGATTTTGGCGCAGCGTGTTGAATGTAGGCCATGCCACTTTTACATGTTTCCACACCCACCCCCATAGTTACATAGTTAAATAGTTTGTAAGGCCATCCACCTATTAGCCTATTGTGCTAAAGTGTTGATACAGAGGAAGGCAAAACCCCCATGAGATAGAAGTAATTTTCCCTCTTTTTTGGGGAAAAAAATTCCCTTCCCGACTCCAACTGGCAATCAGAATAAATCTCTGGATCAAAGCCCTTCTTCAGAATCCTAGTCACTATAACGGGTTTATTTTATTACATCTAAAAATGCACCCAAAACCCTTTTTTTGAACTCTGTTACTGAATTTACCATCAATTTTTCCTCTGTGAGATTTCCCACAGTTCATGATCTTACAGAAATAAATCCCTTTTTATGTTAATAAAACTTCGTTCCTCAGGCGGAGGTTTGCCCCTTTTCTGGATACAGTCCTGGGTATAGATAGATCTTGGGAGAGATCTTTATATATTGACCTTTAGGCTATGTCTACACTGCAGTGGACAAAAAACGACCTGAAAACGAATTACTAAAAACGTTCAGGAAACTGAGTTTTCTGCCACTGCCTGTCAAAAGCAGCTGAAAAAACGCCCGTTTTTGGCGCTTTTTTTCGGAGCGTTTTTTTGGAGCTTTTTAAAAAGCGTCTTTGCTCTGTTTTTAATGTATGCAAAAATTTAAGCCATTGGATGTAAACTAAACCCTACAGTGGATTTAACATGTTAAGTAGTCACTTCCTTAGATCCTGTAGTAATTTTGAGCACTTTTCCCTTTTGTGCTGGTGCTACGCTTTAAAAATTTTTTGCACCAATTCTTGCACCAAAACCAAAAAAACCCCACATTATCTTTGCATACAGAAAAGATAACGTAGTAGCGTCAAAATCTTAAAGAAAAGTTTTTTAGGGGCCAAAACCCTTAAAACGCATTATTCGCCAAATTTTTTTGTAAAAAAAAATATTTTTTTGTGTCAAAAGTGTGATCATTTTTTGGCCCCAAAAATTTTTTAAAGAATTTTGATCTTAGCGCCAAACCCATAAAAAAAGTTTTTTTTGCTCAAAAGCTGTCATTTTATTATGCCAAAATCTGTAAAAAATTTAGCCCCAAAAGCCAAAAAAAAAACTATTCTGGGCGCCAAAACCCGAAAAAATGTATTTTTGGCGTCAGAAGCGAGAAACGTTATTACGGCAAAATCTGAAAAAAAATTATTTTAGGTCAGAAACGAAAAAAAAGGATGTTTGCGCCAAAACCCAAAAAAAAACTGATTTTTGGTCACGGAAAGATACCGTTATTAGGCCAAAATCTGAAAAAAAAAATTTTTTAGTGAAAAAAAACGAAAAAAAAAAAGGTTTTTGGGCGCCAAAAACCCTAAAAAAAAAACAACGTATTTTTGGCCTCAAAGGGGGCGAGAAAAAACGTTTTTAGCGGCAAAAATTAGAAAAAAAAATTATTTTAGTGAAAAAAAAAGAAAAAAAAAACGGATTTTTGCCCCAAAATCCGTAAAAAAAACGTTTTTTTTGGCGTCCAGGCGAGAAAACGTTTTGTGCCAAAATCTGTAAAAAAATTATTTTAGTGCAAAAAAACGTAAAAAAAGGTTTTTGCGCCAAAATCCAAAAAAAAAACGTATTTTTGGCCTCAAAGCGAGATAACTTATTAGCCCAAAATTTTAAAAAAAAAAAAATTTTTTTTTAGTGTCAAAAAACGAAAAAAAAAAAGGGATTTTTTGCGCCAAAACCCCGTAAAAAAAAAACAGATTTTTGGCGTCAGTGGCGAGATAACTTTATTAGCCCCAAAATATGTTTAGAAAAGGATTTTAGCATCAAAATCTGAAAAAAAAACAGATTCTATGCCAAAATCTGAAAAAAAAAAACATTTTTTTAGCGAAAAAAAATATGAATTTTGCAAAAACGTTAGTGACCAAAGCATTCATTTTAAAACAAAAGTACAAAAAAAGGACACAGCAGACACTTGTATGAAAATTTTGAAAGGTAAACCTTCATTAACACCCAATGGGTGGGACTTGGGTCTCCTGGGGGGTTTTCATCAAAAAAAATTCGCGGAAAAAAAAGCCGAAAAAACGCGCCAAAAGACGTCCGGTGTTTTAAAATAGACTCCTTTAGAAAATTTTCTGCCCTTTTTCTGGCGTTTTTAGAACTGTTGAAAATACGACCAGTAAAAAAACGAGCAGAAAAAAGAAGCCATGTAGACAGCAGGAGAGTTTTACATAAGTCTAGGGAGGGATTACAGTGTTTTTCCAGCTTTTTTTAGAAAACGAAAAACGTTGAAAAAAACTGACGTTTTTCTGTGCAGTGTAGACATAGCCTTAATATACTTAAACATATTTATTGTGTCCCCCACAAAAAAAGTTTTTTCCCTGAAATGAATAACCCTAATCTTGCTAATTTTTCTGGGTATTGGAGTCTACACAGTCCTTATATTATTTTTATTGCCAACCTGAACCTGTTCAAGCTCTACAATGTCTTTGCTGTAAACTAGTGACCAAAACTGTACACAATATTCCATGTGTGGTCTAACCAGTGACTTGAAAGGGGGAAAAAATGTTCCACATGTGCATCTATGCCCACTTTTTTCCATTTAACAATAATCATGGAATGGTTTTTTCCTTCCCCATGTGAACCTCATTTACTTTGAACGGACATTGAATACCCGCCTGGAACGAGCATGACCCCCAAACCTGCATCCCCCCCCAGTTTAAAAAAGTCCCGGAAAAAGGAGTCTTTGAAACCTTTTAGTTTCACTGGACATTGACTATTTCCTTCCTGTCCCGCAGAATGACTATTAAAACCGTCTGACCCACAGTTTTAAAAAGTGCTGGGAAAAGGAGTCTTTGAACCCCTTTTAGTTTCACGGAATAGCTACCCCTTTGTCCTGGCCACAGCATAGCCCCAACCCCATGACCCCAGTTTAAAAAAAAAAAGCCGGAAAAAAAGGAGTCTTTTTAACCCACCATTTTTAGTTTCACGGGACTTTACTATATCTGTCCGACCGCAAAATGACCATTAAACCTGTCTGACCCACAGATTAAAAAGTGCTGGGAAAAGGACTTTGAACCCCTTTTTAGTTTCACTGGACATTAAATTACCGTCCGGGCCACAGCATGACCCCCCAAACCTGTGTGACTCCAGATTAAAAAGTGCCGGGAAAAAGGGAGTCTCTAACCACCATTTTAGTTGAACGGGTTTGACTATATCTGTCCGGACCACATAGGACCAAAAACCTGTCTGACCCACAGATTAAAAAGTGACAAAAAAGGAGTTTTGAACCACCATTTTATTTTCACGGGCTAGACTACCCCTGTCCGAGCCCACATGAGCCCCAAACCTTTTCATGCCCCCATTTTTAAAAAGTCCCAAAAAAAAGGGTCTTTCAACCACCTTTTTTATTTCACTGAACTTACTATACCTGTCCTGTCCCCGCGAATGCCCCCTAAACCTTTTGACCCACAGATCCAAAGGGGCACTATGCTATTTTGTACAGTGACGTCTTTAGAATTTTTGGTAACTGACATTTTTTTACAGAATTTATTTAGGAAGTTTTATTTTATTTTTTCATAATACTTTTTTTTGCTTTTTTTTCCAAGTGTGATAACATACAACTACACCCCTCCCGCTTTTTTAAAGGGTATTTTTTACACGTGTGATGTTTTAATTCGTCCACACCCCCTAAGTAATAAAAATGCCCCAATCATCCCCAAAAACTCTTATTTTTAGAAGACATTTGCCCCCCCTTTGCTTCTGAGATGATTCAGCCAATCAATTCAATGGTTTATTTTTCCCCCAAATCCTTTTCATGATTAGGGACAACCCCCGGGGGAAACAAATGATCACCCCCTCCCTAGTGACTCCACCCCAAAATTTAAGCCTCAAATTTGGGAATTTGTGTCCACCCTGGGCCCCTTTTTGAACTACTTAACCCCACAAAATCACCTTTTTTTAAAATCAGATTTTTTAGAGAAATTTTAACTCTCCTGTTTTCCCCTAATGGTGAAGCCCGTGCTGCCCCTCACCTCTGTTAAACACGGAGGGGCCACTGCAGGGCCCCACTTACAGTGGGGGCGGTGAGAGCCCAGGTAGCGTCTGTCTCATTAACACGAGGTTCAGCTGCCAGGGCCGGAGTTACAGTGGGTGCATGAAGCCCAGGCGGCGTTTCCGTCACCATTTAAAACCCCAGGTTAAAATGCCCTTTTGACGCAGCAACGAAAATAGCGTGCTGAAGCAATGCGGGAATCGGAAGGTGAGGTAAGGGCCTCCAGCATTCCCCAGTACCCAGTCAAGACCCGGGGAGCCTTGCCCCTCCGTTTATGTGGACCATTGACTTCATTGGAAAAAATGGTGGTTAACGCTCCTGTTCCACCCAGGGCCCCTTTTTTTTGGGCCCTTCTTTTCTCATTTTTTCTCAACGTGCTGGGGGAAATTTTTCTCTTTCTTTGTCTCGTCGTGCTCCATACTCAGTCCTCTGAAATAACCTCATCTGGTCAAATCTTCCCGTACCTCCCTTGTACAATTCAAGGAATTTTCTTTCCACTTTTTGTACATGCAAGTTTTTTTAGTAGTTTAATTCTAGAAAACACTTTTTAAAATGGATGGAATCCCCCCCATATCTTTGTTTCCTTTTTTTTTTAATTGTTTAAATGGGTTGTCCAATACAGGGTTTCTAGCTTTTGTTAAAGATCTTGCAAAAAAAAAGTCCTTTTTCAATATTTCCTTAACAGGGCCTACCATTCCTTTTTTCGACAGCACCACACCCTTGAGCCACTCTTGACAATTGGAAGAACAAATGTCTGTTAGAAAAACATTTTTTTTCAAAAGGCCGTAGTTAGCTGCATTTCACAGCAAAAAAGCCCCCAAAAATTTAAAACATGACCCATGAGCCCCTTTTGACAAATTTTGAAGAACAAATTTGTTAGAAACAAAATTTTTTTTATAATAGGACCCGTAGTACAGCTGCAGTCAAGCAAAATGCCCCCAAAAAATTAAATCATGCCCTTAGCCACTTTTGACAATTGTGAAAAACAAATGCTGTTAGAAACAACATTTTTTTATAAAAGGACCTGTAGTTAAAAGCTGCAGTCCAAACAAAATGCCCCCAAAAAATTTAAAAAATGACCCTTTAGGCCCCTTTTGACAAATTGTGAAGAACAAATGTTGTTTGAAACAAAAATTTTTTTATAAAAAGGCCTGTTTTTTGCTGTTTTCAAAGCAGCATGACCCAAAAAATTATAAAAAATGACTTCTCAGTCCGCTGTTAAAAATTGTGAGGGAGAAAGCCACTCAAAAGCCCCAATTTTCTGTTCCCAAAGGACCATATTTTTCTGTATCTCACGCAACAACCCCACAAAAAAATTAAAAATGACTTCCAGCCACGTTAAAAAGTGTGTGTGACGGTTCGGTGGTCCCCTGGACCACCGCAAGCGATGGTAGTTTAAGCCACGCCAGGGAAGGAGTTAAGTACCCCGGTTTTCACCAAGCCCGCCGCAAAACGGGATGGACTTCTGCGGGGTGAGGTACCGGTCGTTACCCCTGCGACTTGCTTCGGTGGGGCCGGGGGACTGCGTGGTACAGTGTCGTAATCCAGAGGGGGTAGTCAGGAAAAGGGAGAAGGTCGGGGAGGCGGAGAGTTTGGGGCGAGACAGGGAGACGGGCAGGGGAGGCGGGGAAACAGGGAAGGTCAGGAAAAGTAGCGGAACGATGGGACACGGTTAAGCAATACGGACACAAGGACACCCAAACTCTCACTAAGCACACCAACAATCGGGAACCCGTGCCGGGGGCGGATACATTATATAGGGGGCCGCGCCCGGGAAAAGCCAATTACCCCGGGGCACGGCCCTTTAAATTTTTAAAAAAGCCCTCGCGCGCCGCCCATGGGGCGGGGCATGCGCACGACGGCCCGGGGAAAAGGGGCGCCGTTTACCGGGGGGGCCAGGTAAGCAAGCCCCGGGGTGGGGCGAGGTGGCCCCCGGTGACCGCAATGCCCCGCCCGGCCCTCAGGCGGAAACGGGCCCCAGGGGCAGCGGGGCCCCCGGGCCGCCTGACGTGTGAGGGAAAAAAATGCCACTTAAAACCCATTTCTTTCCCCAAAAAACCTGATTATGCTGTATCCACAGCAACTGACCCCAAAAAATTATAAATACACTTCTCACCACTATTAAAATTTGAGGAAAATGCCACTTGAAGCCACATTTCTGTTCCCAAAGGGCCATGATTATAGCTGTATCTCACGCAACATGACCCCAAAAAATTAAAATATACTCTCAGCCACTATTAAAAATTGTATGGAGAAATGGCCACTTAGAAGCCACATTTCTGTTCCAAAGGACCAGATTATACTTTTATCTCACAGCAACATACCTAAAAAAAAATTTACAATGCGAAAACTTCTAAAAATAAAATGAATAAATTAAAACGGGGGTTGTCATGAAACCTTCTGTCTTTTTCAGTTCCCACAGCAAAACCAGCAAAATGAATGTTGGAAACTGAGAATAAAAATTTTCAGTAAAAATGATCATTTTAAAAAAAAGTTTTCAAGAGGACCATTTCTGTTTGAAGAGGAATTGAATAACCCCCAACTAAACGGTGACCCCCGGCAAATTTGGGGCACAACACATCAGAGATCCATCCTGATTCTTTGATGAAAATCAAACGATCCAATTATCTGTGGAAAGCCGGTTTTCGGGTTTGTCTGTAATGACTCCCTTTACTGTGCTGAGGGGCCGCTCAATATGACGCTTGCTGCTGGGTAGGGCAAAAACCTATGGCGGGCGAGCGAGCCGGGCCATTCGTCCTTTTGGATACCCCGAATCTATTTTGGGTCCGGAACACATTTAAAAACTCGGGGTTAGACGCAGATAGTCGTGCACCCTGATCTTTAACGGGCTCTGTGTTGTATGTGTGCCCTGCTTGCATGGTTGGTATTGGTAAATAAAATTGCCCGGGTCACTCTTTGGGTTCTGCCCCCCCTTTCCGCTCTGCGCTGCTAGGACTTGGACTTACTGCTGTCACTCGCGATGTTTTCCCCCGTGACATTTGAGGGAAAGTGAAGCAGACCAACGGTCTCCATTTATCAATCAGCAAAGTCCCATTTCCCGCATTTTACCTCTATTTTGGGTGGGTGGGGAAGGGAAATGCTGAGTTTTGTTTTGTATCGGGATCCAGGGGGGTGGCCACCCAGTAACTGTTGTTTATTTTGATGGCCCCTTTCGAGGGTCATGTTGGGGAAATGGAGCATCCAAGTCTTGAGAGATGGACCTTTATTTCCCAAGCCTCTGGTCAAGGGCACTAGGAAAATGATCTTCCTCCTCCGCCCCCAAATTTGCGCTAACCTCTTTCCAAAGCGGGACGTGTAACGCGGTGTCCCGGAATCCTACTCCTCCCCTCCTCCCCCGCTTCCTCTGGGAAACTTCCCCCACAGCCTGACTTTCCTCAATGATGCCCCTGATGCTGATGCTCCGCCTTGCACTAGCCCTGGACCCCCGAAACCCCTGCCAAAAGAAGACCGATAAAATTGTAAACGTCGGGCCTTGTGGATTTGACGGAGAGAAAGGCTCCGTGTCTGCATCTGTGGTCTGTCCTCCCTCCTCTGTCCGCTGGTGGGACCTTATTTCAAGTGTCCAACGATCGTTCCAGAACTAAGATGCACCACAATGCTCATGCGCGACAAGGGCATGTCCGCACTGACCATTTTGGTGGCTTTCTTCAAACTGGCAAGGATGGTGCAGAGCTCTTTCCCCTGCCTCCCACTCTCTCGGGGGCTCAACACTCCCGAGGTCCGCACCGCTGCTTTCAGGTCCTATGAGTCACTTCATACGCCGTAATGGCATTGCGTCTGCTGCCATACAATCGCTGGTAGCATGTGGGAGGGTGGAATTCCAGCTTGTTGCCAACGTCAACATGAGACGGTTGACGGGGAGGGGCCCCGAGCATGACGCTGCAACACGCAGGCCAGGCGGCGACGAAGCAGGTTGCGAACGGCGGAAGTGCGAACCAGGACCTCGAGCCTACTCCCTCAGCAGGCAGTCCAGACCCGGTTAGCTCTTTAGAAATTTCTGGACGCAAGGTCCATGGACATGTGCCGAGGCAAGGGATGGTCTCCAGCCTACCGATCAAAGTCGTCCATCATATTTTCGCCCTTTATCGGCACACACACCTTGCCGTGGCACAAAGGTTTCTTGTCACCCAGCCAGCGCTCGGGGTTCCTCGTTGCGGAATCCGTCCACAGCTCCTGACCTGTGTTGTGGACGGTCTCCGACGACAGATTAATTTAAAACACGCCTGGTTGTCTCTGGGCACTGATGTCACCAGATGACCTTGGTGAAAGACCCTGCAAACCATCCCTGTGGTTTTGAAGAGTTATGCGCCGAGCTCTGGAGAGCCACCGTCCAATCGCTCAGAGTACTCCACCCAGCTCACCCATTAGCTGGTCACAGAGATATAGCTCCTTGGCCAAGCGTACTTAGTCCATGTGTCGGTGGTCAGATGGACTTTTTCTGACACAGATGCAGACAACGCGCTTGAAAGTTTAGGATGACACGTGGGTGCCATGGCAGGGAATGGCTTTTTTTCTGGCAAAGAATGCCTGACTCGGCATCTGGTATTGAGTGCAGGCAAGGCCATGACGTGGCGGAACCATCTGTGTCCACCAGACGGAAAGGGGCCAAACATTCCGAGCCAAAAGCCTGGCAATGCCGACATTCAGGCTTTGGCTTTGGATGGTAATGGGTTAAAGTGTTTCTTCTGCTGCCCAATCCTGGAAGAACAGAAGCTGGCTGCTAACTGGCCGCGTGTACGCGTGCAGGTCGTCTAACTGGCGGAAGGAGAAGGGGTGAGAAAAGTCTCTGGTGTGCAGGGAGTTGGTACTCGGGCGATGGTGGAAAGCTGAACAAGGCTGATCCCTGATCAATGACTCTGAGAGACATGGCAGCTGAGAACGCCATGTGTGGTGGCGGAGGATGGAGTAGGCGGAGACCGAGAGGTGTGACAGCAGTTTTGAGAGCCCGGCCGTCGGTCTGTTGGCCTTTTTTGGCCAAGTGTATTGCCGTTCCATTTCAACTCAGGCATTCGCTGCATGTGAGTGACCATGTTGGTGGTGGTTTAAACACCTAAGATTCTTGCCTTCTACTTATGCGTTTACGAAAAAGGCGGCATATGACATCGCTGGGTGAATCAGATGCCTTGCTCAAAGAAGGCCCAGGCTGAGAGGTCCTGGACCTTTTTGATGGTCGTAAGCGAGGAGCGGTGTTTTCCCGCTGACCGTGTCTTGCGGAAATCATATCAGCGGACTTCTGCGACCGCCCTCTCCCTTTTTGTGGCGGGACCCGTATTGAACAGCTCACCCCATCGTCTTCCGCCTCGTCCGTGATGAAGCTGCTCACACAAGATTCTGCTGAAAAGACCACTTGGATCCGCAATGTCCGTCAACATCATCAACAAAAAACAACAGGGACTTCGTCGTCCTGACAGTCAGTCATCCATGAGCTGCGGGCTACACAGCAAGAGGCCACTGCAAGGCCGTTGCTGACCGCATCAGGATGTTTTTGCCGATTGACCGCCTTCCTTTCCTCCACTGATGGCATCAGTAACTGGCGTCAGAGCAGACGGATGTTTACAAAATCATCGTCCTCTTTGGCCTGCTTGATCTTTTAACACTGCCTTCGACCCCACCCGCATTTTGTCAACATAGAGGTCCTTCAGAAAATGGATTATCCACCAGTGGTGTGTGACACGAGTTGACATTTGGGGCTGCCTTCGCCTTAATGTTGGAGAACTGATGCTGATGATGCTGATGACGACATTTGTGGCCGTGACCGGGAGGACGAGGAGTAAGACTGCTGGATGCAGTTGCCTTACCACTGAAGAATATGATTTGGCGACGCTGGTTCGTTATACTTGAGATTCACTGGGGCCCTGACCCCAGCGATGACAGGCAGATCGGTCCTGGCACCGGACGATCAGCTGGCAAGCGTGTTTGTCGGCCAGACTGGAAGGAGCAACCATCTCTCGTACCACTACCCTCCATGTGCTACCCCCCTCTTTGGCTCGCTTAACCACCGCATTTCGCTCCATGTTAAAAAGAGTGACAAAATTTGAGAAGGTATGGAAAGTATGGAAAGTCTCTTATTAAAAGACGCAAATCACAGCTATTCTTAAATCCCTCAAATCAAAACAAAATTGCTGGATTCAAAGTTAAGTGCAAGTACCTCTATCAACAAAGCTGACTTGACCAAAAGTGAAAAAACACCTATCTGAAATGTGTACGGATAATAAAAGTATTTTTGGCACCTATCAATTCACCTGTTGTGAACTACAAAATCGCTGGATTTCAAATTTAATAAAACTGCAAGTGGCTCTATGATCAAAGCTGGCCTGCTGCCAAAAATAGAAATAAAACACGTAACTGAAATGTATACGGATAATAAACGGTATTTTTTGGCACCTAATAATAACATGCCTGTGGTGACATAACAAAAATTGCTGGATTCAAATTTAATGATGCAAGGTACCTCTATCAACAAAAGCTTGACTGACTCAAAAAGTGTAAAAAAACACCTCTCTGAAAAATGATATACGGAAATAAAACGGTATTTCGTGGCACCATATCAATCAGCCTGTGGTGACTACAAAATTGCTTGGATTCAAATTTAACTGCAAGGTGGCTCTATGAACAAAGCTGGCCTGCGTGCAGTCTAATGAAAAAAAACGACTTATCTGAAAATGTATATGGAAAAAAAAGGTATTTTATGCCACCTATCAATACACCTGGACTGGTGACTACAAAATTGCTGGATTCAAATTTAACTGCAAGTTAACCTCTATCAACAAAACTTGACTGACCAAAAGTGAAAAAAAAGAACACGTATCAGAAGTGTATACGGATAATAAACGTAATTTTCTGGCACCTATTTAATAACACCGTGTGACTACAAAATTGCTGATTCAAATTTAAAAGTGCAAGGGTACCTCTATCAACAAAGCTTGACTAAGACCAAAAGATGTAAAAAACACCTATCTGAAATGTATACGATAATAAACGGTATATTTCGGCACCTATCAATACTACCTGTGGTGACTACAAAATTGCAGTATACAAATTAACGGCAAGTGGCTCTTATGAACAAAGCTGGCCTGCGCCGAAGTGAAAAAAACACGTATCTGAAATGATGTATATAACCGGATAATAAAAGGTATTTTTTGCACCTACAATACACCGTAGGTGGACAACAAAATGCCTGGATTCAAATTTAAGTCAAAGGTACCTCTATCAACAAAGTCATGACTGACAAGTGAAAAAAACACTAAACTGAAATGTATACATAAATATAAGGTATTGCTTGGCACCTATGCAATACCACCTGTGGTTGACTAACAAAATTGCTGGATTCAAATTTAAGTGCAAGGTACCTCAATCAACAAAAGCTTGACTGACCAAAGGTGTAAAAAACACCTATCTGAATGTAATGCAAAACGGATAATAAAAGTTTTTATGTTTGCCACCTAATCAATTACACATGTGGTGGACAACAAAATTGCTGGATTTCCAAATTTAAGTGCAAAGGTTATCTTTATCAACCAAAGTCCCTTGGAAAAAACCTGACCAAAAGTGAAAAAAAACTATCCTGAAATGTATAACTGGATAATAAAAGTGGAGTTTTTTGCACCTAACAAATAGACCTGCAAGTGTACTTAGAAAAGATTCTGTATCCTAATATAAGTTCAGCTGCCCAACATCCAAGTAAATTTCAACAGAAAACTAGTTAATAAATAAACTATTGCCATGCAATGTCTACAACTAAGTCTGGGTGGCACAATATCCAGTATCTTAAAGAGCTTGTCTGTGGTTCGCAGCCGCGTAGAGTCTCCTTTAAAATTCTCAGCCTAACTGACCTAAAATCTGCAAATCTCAGATCTACCAAGAACTAAGGTTTCACAGCTAAAAGTCTAGAGCTGTCTCTGTGAACCAAATAGAATTATTCTCTGAGCATCTGTTTGCTGATCATGTTTGACAGAGCAGGAGCGTCACGTCCTACTACTCCTTAGAGATTCTTACACACCACGACATGGGAAAAAAAACAAAAGTGGATGATCTATGTAAAAACAGGGTCATGTGATTTTTCCAGCCAATTCGCAACCATAGACACATCCCAGTCATGACGCTCGCACTACACAGCTTACCCGCTCAACATTCTCGTAAGCTGATTGCTGCCCCGCCCAAAATGCATAGAAGCGCCGCAAATGGCACGATATTAAATAGATTATTCTCAATTTTAACCTATATTAATCGCCTTGATCTAAAAAATCCGATCAAATAATACCGTGCTCACTCTATATCGATTTTCAACTTTGGTTCGATAATTATATCGCTCACACTAGTTCTGGCTTCTACAGTACCAGTTTATCGCTCCTAAACAAAATCGTTACCTGTATTAAAACAGCTGACCTAAATAAGTCACCTTTATAAGGGGTGCATTCACACCAGTGCATTTATGGAGCGTTTTTGAATACCGTTTGTTGTGATGCTTATTTTGACAGGAAAGGCAACAGCAATTAATGCTGTACATTGCTGCACAAAAAAAAGCAAAAATTCAGATTTTACTGCGATTTTTTGGTCGCGATTTTTGTGCAGCAATGAACAGCATTAATTACTGTGCCTACCTCCACAAAAAACGCATCAAAAACGCACCTCAAAAATGCACAGTGTGAAAGCACCCTAAAAGACTCCTGTCCACAGACTCAATTAATCAGTCAGACTCTAACCTCTACAACATGGGCAAGACCAAAGATCTTCTAAGGATGTCAGGGAACAAAGATAGTAGACCCCGCACAAACGGAATTGGGTTCAAAAACAAAGTTAAAACGCTGTCCCCCCAATGGAGACAACCGTTGGTGCAATGGTAAGAAAATGGAGGAAATACAAAATGAAAAAACTAAAAAAACAAATTTGGATAAAATTAAAAACTAGGGAACCGAACCCTAAAAATTTAAAAGGGAAAGAAATCTCCAAAGACCTTTCAAATCAAAAAAATATTTGTAGTATTTACAAGCAAAAATTTATAAAATATAACTTTTATTTTTATCAATTAAAAAAATGTGAATATGTCTATAAATGAATACCCCCTATAAATGACTGGTTTTGGAGCTAATGTCTCCTCTCTAGTAATCAATACTAACTTTAAATTGGGGTTTTTTGGGGTTTATTTGGGTTTTACAGGTTGTAAAATTTTCCATTTTTTGGAACTGATATTATATTGTGGGCAATACAAAGAACATACTATCACCTTCAATTGTTTGTTTTAACTATACCATCTGAACCAAAAGCTATTTCTATTGGGGTCCAGAACCCCATTTTATTTTCACCCCTAGCGGAACCCCATCTGGGCCATTTTTGGATCCATTTTTGGGGGAAAGGGTAGGGTTTTTCACCAGGGAAAAGGTATCGGTTTTGGGGGTTTCCCTTGTTGGGGCCGGGGTACCCGCCCCTTTTGAAAAGGTAGGGGTCTATTCCTTTTTCCCTTTCCTTTTCCCTTTGGTAGGAATAAACGATATAAAGGGGGTTTTTAAATTTTAATTTTTTTAAAAAAATTTAAAAGTTTATATTTTATTTATTCTG
This sequence comes from Phyllomedusa bahiana, assembly GCA_025379985.1. Lineage (NCBI taxonomy): Eukaryota > Metazoa > Chordata > Amphibia > Anura > Hylidae > Phyllomedusa > Phyllomedusa bahiana. Next base: position 13,895 of record JAODAL010062889.1, read on the forward strand.
CTTTGGGGAAACCCCCAAAATAACTTTTTTTAAAAAATGCCCAAAAAAGACTGCAAACAACATTTGATCTGGGGGAACCCTGCAAAATTTTCACCTTTGGGGGATCCTTGATCAAAGGAAGGGGAGATATCAGCTTAAAACAAAACGGGGGAACTTTTTTTAATGATCCAAAACAAGGGGAAACCACAGTCAAAAAGAAAACCCTTTGGGAAAACATAACGCCGTAATGGTTTAAAATCCTGCAGTGCCCCCGAGGTCCGCCCGCTCAAGAAGCCACATGTGCAGGCCCATCTGAGGATTGCCAATGAACATCTGGATGATTCTGTGAGTGATTGGGAGAAAGTGCTGTGGTCAGATGAGACAAAAATTTAGCTCTTTGTCATTAACTTAACTAGTCATGTTTGGAGGAAAAGAACACCGTCCCCACTGTCAAGCATGCAGGTGGAAACATTGGGCTACATATATGATGTATGGCGCCTAAGCGCCTTTTTTGTGTGCATTTGTAGTGTAGAATGCGCCTGAATCTTTGAACCTGTTCTACCTCGGTTCATAGATTTAGCGTTTTGCAAAATGCAAAAACATTTATATAATTTATACAAGGGAATTTTCTTTTTTTAAAATTTTGGATTTCTTTCTCTCAAGGGTTAAAATTAGCCATTTTAAATACGAGGGGGTCGCAAAGGTGGGCAACTGCGCCCGGGGCCCCGGGCGGGGGGGCCCCCACACCCCCCTCCCATTTCTCATAGACCGTTCTTCGGACATAAAGCGCAGTGCTTTTGATCAGAGAAAGTGAGGGGAGGGGAAGGGTTTCCCGGGGGCTGTCACCCTTAGTACCCCCCCCGGCACCCCGGGGCGGGGGCAGCCCAGCACAGAGGGGGAGGACGCAGGCACGGAAACAGAAAAAGGGAAAAAAAATTGCCGATGAGGGGTTTCCTCCCCTCCCCATGAATAGCGAGTCTATATCATACTCACATTGTATGCTACGGGGCCGGGGCATAAATGGGGCAGGGCTTTAACGGGGGGGGAAAGGGCATACGGGAAAACAGAGCGCGGGGGGGAGGGGGGGAGCAAGAACAGCATGGTTTGGCCATTAAAAGCTGACAACCCCCCCCCACCATTAGAACCCAGGGGGGGGTGGGAAAACAAAGAGGAAGCGTGGAGCTGCACCCTTCTAGATGCTCAAGACGGGGGCCCCGGTTTCAGAAATTCTGCCATGACAGAAAAGGGGCCCCCAGGTGTGCTTGTAAAAGTGGGAGGCACCAGGAAACACCTACTTCTGGGGGTGTGATCACTAGGTGCACTACAGCAGCCCCTTTAAAGGGGGGGTTTGGGGGGTGGCAAACAACATTTTTTTTTCCCCCCACATTTTTTTAAATTTTTTTAAAAAACTACTTCTGCCCCCAAAAGGGGCAGGGGCCTTAAACCCCCATCGTTGGATGCTGCTTCGGGGCCCCCAGTGCTCAGTGGAAAAAAAACCCGCCAGGGCTTTTGTGACTCCCTGGGTTTTAAAGGGTCAAATAAAACCCTTTAAAATCACTCGAGTCATCCCGGGGGAGGTTTTTCCCCCTTTAAACCGGGGCCAAAAATTTTCACCCTATTTACAGGGGAAAATCCCCCAAAAAAAATTTTATAAAAAAGTTTTCCCCTAAAAGGCCTTTTTTTGACCTTATGGGGTCACAATAGTAAAACAAAGAAACAAAACACCCCCAAAAAATAAATGTTTTTAATAAAAAAAGGTATTAACAGCCCAAACCACAGCTTTTTGCTCTGGCCCTGTGACCCTAAAACCTTTATCACCAATATATAAATTCCTTAAATTAAAAGTGACAAAATTAACAAAACCCTTTTTTAGTGCATCTTCTGCTATTAAAAAAAAAAAGGGGATATTCTCATTTAACAAAAAGGAGGCGTACCCATTGCCCCCCAGACATAAAACCGTTCATGTCTAGTGAAGAGATCCTGACCCCCCCCCATTCAGAACGAGGGGGTTGGTGGGGCTGGGTTTTTGGGAAAAAGGTGCAGGTCCCTGGGATGGGACCTATTAAAAAAATGAAAGGAAAATCCCAAACAAAACCCATCCATTTTAAAAAAAGTGAAATACCCCTTAAACCCAAAAATATAAAGAAGGTTCCCCACTTCTTTTTTTCTGGGTGCACCAAATAATGGAAAAAGGTAAAGTAAAAAAAATAAATATAAAAAAACTCATTTCTTCTCTTTTTTTTTAAGGGGCCCTACATTTTGCGGGGCCCCAAAACACCGGGGGGTTTTTTAAGCACAACAATCAGCGCATAGTTCCAAAGCACGGGGGGCTAGCCCCACAGACACACATTGTCAGCGGCACGTAAGCACCGTGAACAATTCACATGTCACTTCTCTCCCCGGGCGTAAAAATAAAGATCGAATTGGGACGCGCGGGAAAAACGAAACATAATCCATAAAATCTCTTTTGCGAGCTATGAATTAAAAGTAAAAGCAGCTTCATACGCGGGGAAAAAGCTGTTCAATTACCCCGGGAAAAATTTAAACAGTGGAACATACCCAAAAGTTAAAATTATGAAATTTCACAATGGACTTGATGATTTCAAATATAAAAAATATGCAAATTTTTTTAAAACGGGTTTTGGGGAGAGGGGGGCCCAAGCTTTCTTCTTGCACCGGGCCACGAGCCCTTTTGTTACGCCCCTGAAATGAACCAAAACCTTTAAAAAATTTATAGACTGTTCATTTTCTTTGTCAGGGGGGAAAACCCTTTACAAAATCACAAGAGATCAAATAATTTTTTCCCCCCCTTTTCACTGTATGGAAAATTTTAAAAAACAAATCAGATAAAAATAGGGAAATAAAAAAAACCCAGAAAAACACATTCAAAAATTATTTTATTTGCCCATTTTGGGTTTAAAAAAAAATAAAAATAGGCCACAATTTGCAAGTGAGAAAATAATGTAATTCAAGTGCTATTTGAAACATTTATAAATATTTCTATAAAATTAAATGTATGCTTGATTTTTAAGAGTATTAAGCAGGTCTCCAGTCACTCAATGGAAACTCCCTGTATTTAATTCACACTCTATTATTCAAGGTTCTCCCTACAGAAAATTGCTTTTTTGGGGAAAAATTTTTTAAAATGTAATGAATACTTTTTTGAAATCTCAAACCATGATAATTTTAAATCTTGAAAAAGGAAATCCTCCTTAGTAAACTGTAATCACAATACAAGGTGTGTGCGGGAAAAAAAATGAAAGGATCAAACCTTTAGTAACTGAACGGTTTTGCCCGTCCTCATTAAAATGCAAATTAAAAAACAAAGTTTAATTTCCTCCTGAGTGGAAGATGCGTGGGGCAGGTGTATAAATAGGGTTCCTCCTTTAAATGCTTTACCCGTGTTTAAAAATGACTTGACCAACCTAGAAAAAATACCGTCATTCCTCTTAATGACGGAATTTTAAACCTTTTTGCATTTCCCTGAGACTCACCAAACCAAAAAAATGCAGGGATTTCTCACAAAAACGGGAGTCCTAAAAGTTTTATTTTAATCCCAAAAATTATATGCAAAACATGGAATTAAAATGTTCATTAAAAAGTGGCCCGGTCCCAAACAAGGGGGTCAAAAACATTAAAATGATTGTCCAACCATATACATAATGGCATACCCTTTAAAGGGTTTTTGGCCAAAAGATTATGGGAAGACCGTTAAACCATGGACCCTAGTGAATTTTTCCCCTTTTTTTCGGGCTGAAGGAAATGTTTAAATTTTACTATTTTTTGGGGTTTCATGAGACCTTTTTTAAACACTTTTTTTTCCAATTTTTTTTGAGGAAGGGGAAAAGAAACAAAAAAAAGGCAATCTTGGCGTTGGAATTTTTTTTCTTGTTTATCGCATGGGTTAAATGATGTTGTATTTTCATAGATAGGACTTTTACGGAATTTACCAATTATGTGTAACTTTTTTATTCTTTTGTTTGTATAACGGCAAAATTGAGGTGTTTTGAACTTTTAATATTTTCCATTTTTTTAATATTTTTAAAACTTTTTTTTAAATTTATACATTTAGTCCTCCTAGGGTACTTGACCACTAGGGGGCACAATCGCTTGTACACCGTTCTACATTATGTACATGACGCAGAAGAAAAGTTGGTGCTCCTATGACTTCCTTTCTAAGACTTCTTCCAGTAAGATGGCAGCCCTCAAAGCCTTCATTAGGCTTCTGGCTGCCATGTGAACTGCTTGGCACCCACCAATCAGCACCCCTACAATGAGAGGAAGGTGCACAGCCGCCTCAAATCTCTGCTGTTACCGGCAGGTGTCAGCTGTATGTAACAGCCAGCACCCATCGCATATAGAGCGAGTGAGCTCCCTCCATACTCCCTTAGTTTCGCCATGTGGTACCAGTTTGTCATGGTGTGCTAATGGGCTAAATAGATTTTCCTATGCATTAACTCCCTACCAACATATGATGTATGAGTAAATCATAATGCCGGAAAGAGGCTTGTTAGTGGGATCCCGCTAATAGGGCCCCTTTGGGTTTTGCGCTAATTGCAGAGTCAAAAAAGAAACGGGCTGCGCATTTGCTCACCCCGTGGGGACATAACAGCGACTTACTGTGTCCCATAGGTTTAAACAGGCAGCGGGAAGCCTCTAAAGGGTTTTCCATTGCTGTCATGTTTTATGTTTTACTACTTCATATCCCAGGCAGGAAGTAGTGAAATCGCCATCTTTGTACATACTAATGCATTGTATATACAATGCATTAGGTTGTATAAATGATTTCACCCACTAGTAGTGTAGCACCTTAGGGGGACTCAAAGTTAAAATTTAAAAAAAAAAAAAAATTTTAAAGTGTAAAAAAAATTAAAAATTAAAAGTTCAAATCACCCCCTTTTGCCATTTTGCAAATTAAAAAAAAAAAAAAAAATTAAAAAGCTACACATATTTTGTATCACCCCCGCCAAAAAGCGATATATTAAAATATAAAATCATTTTTCCGACACCTGAAAAAAAAATTCTAAACCAAAATTCCGTTATTTGGGCATTTCATGTCCCTTTTAAAGGGGTTGTCCCCACTACAAGGAGCTTTTTAGGGTTTTAAATTTTTTTCAAAAAAAAATCATTTTTCAATATGTGTCCCTTTAAAATTGTCCTACCATTCTAAATATCCCTCAGTAGGCGCTCAGCTCCCCCAGGGCACTATAGTACGACCCCGTTTTATCCTCCTGATGCTCCAGCCGGCTGCTATTGCTACAGACCTGGCTTTTACTGCAGCCCAGTAGAAGCCAGTAAACAAAACCCCGAATTCAAAAAGAAACCCAAAAAAACAGGGCGGGGGATGAATAAAGTTGAGACAACCCCTTTAAAAAATTGGGGTAAATTGATTAACAAAGTTGATATTCCAAAATGGTAGCAATAAAAAGTGCACTTCAGCCCACAAAAAATCTTTCCTCACCAATCCATAAGTTAAATACAAAAATGTATTGGTTGCGGACACGACGAGTCGCGCAAAATTTTAAAAAAGGAAAATTTTTTAAAAACTTTTTACGGACCAAAAATAATGAAAACCCTACATTTTTGTGTTGCCTGGGTTCAATAACTGTAAATATAGATAACACATACTTTTTTGAGAAAATTTTGTAAAA
>JAODAL010062890.1:0-19523 GCA_025379985.1 Phyllomedusa bahiana
TTTTTTGTTTATTTTAAACTTTTGTAAAAAAAAATAAATAAAAAAAAAGGGGGGCGTGCAATTTTTGGCCCTTTTTTTATCTCACTCCAAGAAGTTCAGTGAGGATCTCTGAATGACCCAATGTTGTCCTAAATGACTTATGATGATAAATATAATTCACCTGTGTGTAATCAAGTCTCTGTATAAATGCACCTGCTCTGTGATATGTCTCAGGGTTCTGTTTTTAAAGCGCAAAGAGCATCATGAAGACCAAGGAACACACCAGGCAGGTCTGTCATACTGTTGTGGAGAAGTTTAAAGCCGGATTTGGATACAAAAAGATTTCCCAAACTTTAAACATCCCAAGGAGCACTGTGCAAGCGATCATATTGAAATGGAAGGAGTATCAGACCACTGGTAATCTACCAAGACCCGGTTGTCCCTCTAAACTTTCATCTCAAACAAGGAGAAGACTGATCAGAGATGCAGCCAAGAGGCCCATGATCACTCTGGATAAACTGCAGAGATCTACAGCTGAGGTGGGAGAGTCTGTCCATAGGACAACAATCAGTCATACACTGCACAAATCTGGCCTTTATGGAAGAGTAGAAAGAAGAAAGCCATTTCTCAAAGATATCCATAAAAAGTCTGGTTTCAAGTTTGCCACAAACCACATGGGAGACACAAAGATGTGGAAGAAGGTGCTCTGCTCAGATGAAACCAAAATCCAACTTTTTGGCCACAATGCAAAACGGAATGTTTGGCGTTAAAAGCAACACAGCTCATCCCCCTGAACACACCATCCCCACTGTCAAACATGGTGGTGGCAGCATCATGGTTTGGGCTTTTCTTCAGCAGGGACAGGGAAGATGGTTAAAATTGATGGGAAGATGCATGGAGCCAAATACAGGACCATTCTGAAAGAAAACCTGTTGGAGTCTGCAAAAGACCTGAGACTGGGACGGAGATTTATCTTCCAACAAGACAATGATCCCAAACATAAAGCAAAATCTACAATGGAATGGTTCACAAATAACGTATCCAGGTGTTAGAATGGCCAAGTCACAGTCCAGAGCTGATCCAATCGAGAATCTGTGGAAAGAGCTGAAAACTGCTGTTCACAAACGCCTCCATCCAACCTCACTGAGCTCCAGCTGTGCGCCAAGGAGATGGGCAAGAATTTCAGTCTCTCCTATGTGCAAAACTGATAGAGACATACCCCAAGCGACTTGCAGCTGTAATTGCAGCAAAAAAGTAGCGCTACAAAGTATTAACTTAAGGGGGCGAATAATTTTGCACGCGCCACTTTTCAGTTCTTTTTTTTTGTTACAAAAGTTTAAAATATCCACTAAATTTCGTTCCACTTCAAAATTGTGTCCCACTTGTTGTTGATTCTTCACAAAAAAAAATCAAAATATTATATCTTTATGTTTGAAGCCTGAAATGTGGCAAAAGGTTGAAAAGTTCAAGGGGGCCGAATACTTTCGCAAGGCACTGTATTTAAGATAGCTTTACCTACAGTTATCACTCCCTTTTTTAAGCCTCCAGCTTCCAGTGGACCTACAAATGGTACAAATGAAGAAGAATCACAACCAGACTAAGGATGGCCCCAAGGGTTCAATCTTCAGTAAAAAATTATGTTCTACCTGTATTCTACGGGTTGATACGAATCCGGTAAAACCAAACACGTACAGTTTTATGTTTTGGTACCGTAAAAAAAATTCAAAACATTTTCCATTTTTTAAATTTGTGCCGTGGCGCCATTTTCTGTGACCAATAACTTTTTTGTACTACGGGCGTGAGTGAGGCAGCATTTTTTGTGGACTGAAGTGTACTTTTTATTGCTAGCAGTTTGGAATAGATGGGACTTTTTTGGTTAAATTTATTCTAATGTGTAGGGGACATGAAATGACCATTAAAAAAAACCTGCAATTTTGGCATATTTTAATAGTTCAGACTTTTTCAGATGCGGCAATACCAAATATGTGTAACTGTTTTTATTATTATTTTGTTTTATTTGTAAAATGGCAAAAGGGGGGTGATTTGAACTTTTAATTTTTTTTTTTTTACACTTTAAAACATTTTTTTTTTACTTTAACTTTGAGGTGTACAAAGATGGCGGTTTTACTACTTCCTGTCTGGGGCAGGAATAGTAAAACAGAAAACAAGGTGATAATGGAAGCCTTCGCAAGGCTTTCAGCTGCCATTTTAATCGATCGGGAGCCAGCGACTTTGGCCTTCTTTGCTGCGGCGTCTAAGGGGTTAAACAGCGCGGCACCATCCCATGCTGTAACTGCAGAGTGTTAGCTGCAATTAGCAGCTAGTAACCAGTGGCTATGTAGCGGGATCGTGCTGCAGTCATAATACAAAGTCTGTTGCCGGCATTAGCACTCATGCGTCCAATATTGGTTAGGGGTTAACCATTTGGACACTGTGATAAAAACACGACTGCGGCATCTAAATGATTAAACCACAGGGCTGCTCTCGTTGCAGCCTCTGATTAGTCCCAGGGCCTGCTGTAAATAAACTCCTACCGCACCCTGCTTATGGCACACCGACCTGCAGAATACAAATATTATGTGATTTACATCCAACAGTGAACCTAATAAAAACGAAACCTCCACAAAAATGGCCCTTACTGCATTTTTGGAATTTCCCAGTCCATTATATGGTATGGTAAACAGCATCTTTAAAAAGTCGATCTTGTCCCACAAAAATAACAAGACCCTCCTCTCTCCCCCCCCACCCCCCCCCCCCACACACACACCACAAGTGCGTAGGCGGAAAAACAACCAATCTAAGGATTTTCGAGTGTGGGAGGAAAAAACAAAAATACAAAATAGCTGTGTTAAAGGGAATCTGTCGCCAATTTTTTTTTTTTATACTTATTAAATCAAGACCCTGATCCATATTCTTTTTCTTTCAGCCATTTTTATTTCCTGATTATAGATTTCTCTATTCGGCCGTCTATATATGATTGTGGGGAAGACATTCTTGCTTGCATTGCTTTAACAGCAGTCAGAGAGATACTTTACAGCAGCTTCATGCACATTAGGATTCTTAAGACAGATTCTGTCCCATAGACTTGTATAGGAGAGTTTTCACTGTGAAGGGAGGGGAGAGGGGGAGCTGTGACATCTCCTCTTGTGACTGGTGGATTCTGTGTTATCTGTACACAATGGTGTCTCCTTTCAGTGTGACCCTGCTTTAACTGATAATGAGCAGACATTGAAAAGCTCTCTAAACAGAACAGGAAGTGTCAGACAATTATTAGGCTTAGTGGCCAAAGTGAAAACTGTAGGACTTAAGAATTATTAAAAAAAATATTGAAAGTGATGTGAAAAATGAAAAAAAACAACCAAAAATTCCTAAAAAATGTGTTTAACATAAAAATGTGAGTTAAACAATAAGTCATTTTTTGATGACACATTCCCTTTAAGGGGTGGACACAGACTGAGAAGGACCTTTGTACGAGAAGTGTGTATGCTCCCACAGCATTACTTGCCTACTGCATATGATATCCACCTCAATATTGGCATGGCATGTCTCCTTCAGCTGCAGCCCCAGCCAACCACAGCTCCTGCTACTTACCATATTGTATCAATTGTATTGTCTTATTGTCTTTATAAAAGAGTTTTCTCACTACAAAGGTTATTTTTTTATTTTTTATTTTTTTTTCATAATTGTGTTAAATGGAGGACTTAAATGCCTCTCAAAATTAAACGGAAACTAAAACGCTATTATGCCTACTAAAAGGTTAACTACAAGACAGACATGCAAAACCAACATCGAACAGAAAAAAAATTGGGGGGAGCACAAAAGGAAGGGGGGGGAAGGAGAGGTGTAAAAGGGGGGGAAAAAGGAGGGGGGTTGCAGGATCTTTAAAAAGACTGTGGGACCAGTATGTCCCCTGGCTCCCAATTGCGTCTAGGAGTCCGGGTTTTATCTGCAAAGAAATAGACGTTCCTGCGCTGTTTTTCAAAAATCCCGTTTGCAATCTGAAGCGTGGTTGTGTTTGCCCCAGAAGGCCAGATCAAGCATTTAGCAGCAGTTAGAAGTGGAGAAGCAGTTTTGCGGCTTTCTTGTCAAACCCTTTGGGGGGGGACATCGAAGGTAGGTTAAAGGATCAGGGGTTTCTTACGACCGAAAACATCTAGATAACCACATGCCTTTGCACCAATTCTTGAAAAAGGGGGCGTCCCAAAAAATAGGGGTTTGGGGAACCCGGAGTGGCCCACCCCCGCCAACACCCCCCGAAAGTTGGGGTTTAAAACCCGGTAAGCAATTCTGGGTAGGTACCAATGCACAAAATTTTATATTGGTTTTCTTTGTAAGGGTGCAAGTCGGGATTTGGCTTCCTGTGCCAGATAGCGCCACATGGATAAGGAAGTCTTCTACCCAGGAAAGCTTCCATTTGTGCATCATGGATGTAAATTTTGGGAGCCATTGGTGGATCATGAATAATGCGGTAAATAGCCAAAAATTAGGCCTTTGGATCCCAAACTCACTTGCCAGCCCTCAAAGGTAGTGGGGGCCCGAGAAAGGGGCACCCCCTGTCAAAGTGTGCAAAAATGTTTTATCTGCAATGGGGGGAACGTGCTCGTGGGGGGAGGTAAAACCTATCTCGAAGATCCGGGAATGAAATAGATCCCTGGTTGAAAGTGGACAATATCCGAAAACCCGGAATAGGCATTTGTTGCCATGGGCAGTGGTACAGCACTGCAGGGGGAGCGAAAAAAAAAAGAGGACATAATGACAGCTAGAATTTAAAGGAACCTAGATTGGCACATTTTCCTTGGGACTTAGTAAATCTAGGGGCCCAAAAAGTTTCAGGAACTTAACCTCTCTGTTTGCCATAGGAACTTTGGGTGGGGGGGGGCTACCCAATTTTTAAATTTCCTCCATTTGGTAACCCCGGAAGAGAGGACCATGCCGGTTTTTATACAAAATTTTGGGTTCGCCCAGAATATTTCAAAATGCCCGGGGGGCGGCTAAACCCCCTCTTCCTTACCTCACAAACACTCCCTTGGGCCACTCGTGACTCCATGAGCCCATATGTCCCAAAAAGGATTGCTCCCTGAAAAAGATTTCAATCCCCCCAAAAGGCACGGGCCCCCCGGAGCTTTTCAAAGAGGAAAAAAGTTTGGGGGGGGATCGTTTTTTTTGACCGAGGCTATGGGGCCCAAAAAGGGAAAGGGGATGAAGTGCCATTTGTACAGTAGAGCCCAAATTTTCCCCGGAACAAGGGGGGAATTTGGTTTGATACAGGGTCTTGTAGCGTAAATCAGGGGGGACACCCAGGTATTTGAGCGAAGAATTTTGCCACTGGAACCCAACCACTCTGAACCCCCCCAGGGTATCAGGCCCCACAAAAGGGGGTAAGGCCTCAGTTTTGGGGTATTCCCCCTTAAATCCGGATAGCCCCCAAATTCCTCCAAGGGGGCATCAAACCAGAAGAGAATGCTAAGGTCGGTTAAGGATAAACACGCATCCGCAAACAGAGAATTTTGAAGCCCCTATCTCTAACATAAACCCCCGAGATGGGGGAGGGGATAGAATTTTAGCGCCGGGGTTCCCATACAAATTATGAAGGTAAGGGGAAAAGGACAGCCTTGCGCGTACCGTTAAAATCTTAAGGCCCTGGTGGTCACTGCGGAAAATTAATCGAGGCCGACGGGGGAAAGTAAGGCCACAAATAGTTTTGAAAAAAAACGCCCTTAGCCAAAGGACTTAAGGGTTTCCCCAACATAAAGGGCCAGCAAGGCGATCAACCCTTTTTTCCGCGTCAAGGCTAACGGGGACGCTTCCTTACTTTGCGGGTTGATAACTTCAATGATATCAATGGCCCTTTATGTTTCCCCCTCCTTGACGGCCGGGGAAAAAACCCACTTGACCTTTGTGGACTAACTGCGGAGCAGTAGCCAACCTATTTGCCAAAATTTTAGAATAAATTTTATTCCGTTTTAAAGGGCAAGGGGCCTGTATTTGCACATCGCTGGTTTTTTTCCCGTTTGGGTATAAGGTGAGGGGGAAGGGGACATAGAACTGGTATTTTTGGCCCCCCCCCAGAAAACCTTGAAAACTGAAAGCTATAGGATCATTCAGGGGAAAAGGTTTTTTATAATATAGTATAAAAACCCTCTGGGCCAGGGGCCTTACCGTGGGGAAGTTTTTTGGGATCCCCCGATAATTCTTCGGTGTCGATATTTTATTAAGCCCGCTTCGCTTCCCTCAGAGGGGGCGGGAAGGGAGCGGGACTAAAAAAACCCTTAAGCAGCGCATAAAAAAAGCCAGGGTTCCAGCCTGATATTTTGGGCAAGGAGTATGCTTAGCAAAAAAATTTGGTGAAAGATCTCCCCCATAGGTTGGGGCATAATTTTTTTGGGCCATCAGTACAACGCAAATTGGGGGGGGTTGAAAAACCCTTTTCCGTTCCCCAACGTCTAGCAAAAGGGGGTATGCCCTTGTTCCCCGGTACTCGTAGAATTTCTGCTTCAATAGATAAGCAGTTTCCTACTAAAATGCAGGGCCGGTTTTTAAAGGGCGCAAAACATCTCAACGATAGAACAAAAGGAGCCCGGGTTTTTGGATTACAAACATTTTGGTTTCAATTTGCCTGAGGTTTTCCAAGGCATTTGTCTGCTCCTTCGGTCCCCCGGGTCTAGCCCCCGGGGATATACAGTCCCTCTCAGGATCCCTTTAAAGGGCCCCCAAAGATGGATTCAAATTGAACTTGCCTTTGTTTATATCGAAATATTTTTGTGATAGCACTCTTATTTCCTCTTGGTCTGAGGGCCCTCAGCGGGGATCGTTTCAAACCCCAGTGGCAAAACCCCGAGGGGGATTCCCCCACTTCGGGAGGAGGGGTCCGGGGGCAGGCCCCCAGTTTGGGTTAAATTTTAGCATCCCTCAACATCCGCAGAGTTGGGATTCCCAAAGAAAATAGTAAAGACGGGAATGCGTCTTGGTGGGGAGAGAAAAATTAAAAAGACTTGTCCGTAGGGTTTTTAAACCCCTCCAGAATCATACAATCCAAAGCTTTCTGATTAGTTTACAAAAATCCGTAAAGCCTTCAATACCCTGAGGGGTGGGTTTGTCTTGCATCGAGTGTCGATCTAGCGTGGGGGAAAAGACCGTGTTAAAGTTCCCCCCTACCAATAAAGCTCCCTGGGGTAGTCGGGAAAAAGGGTTATTAAAACCCCAGAAAGAAACGCACTGAGATGTATTGGGTGCATAAACAAAAATAAGTCAGTGGGAGGGGCCTGAAGTAGCCTTGGGGGGGAATTACAAAAACGACCCCCGAGATTTTAGTTCAGAGGTTAACAAACCCAAACGGGGAATTCGCCGAGATGGGGAATGCCGCACCCGCTTTCTTTTCCCGGGCCCCTGGAGGGAAAAAAAAACACCACCGGGGGGGGTAGATTTGACAAAGTTAAATGAACCCTTAAAGTCATGATGGGTCTCCTGAACGAAGGCAATATCTGCCTTTAGAGCGCGTAAACTCCCTTGCGGTAAGCACGTTTCACATTGGATTCAGGCCTTTTGGCATTAAAGTGACACTTTACCCTGGTCAAAAGCAGGTAAAGGAAAAAAAACCAGGGGAAACAGGGGAAATTTGACAAGGAACACAGACACAAATCACAGATAGAAACACTAAAACCCCTTGTTAAAACCCAAATTTAAAAAAGGACAAACAAAAGGGGTCTTCCGGGGGGGGAAAAATGAGGGGGAAGAGGGGGTTCCCCGCGGACCCTCCAAAAAAACCAAGCAAGGAGCTATTGGAAAAACTCTGCCCTCTCACCCCTACCGCTGGGGCCACGACCCACCTCCCAGGGACCCAAGCTCCAACGGTAGTAAACTTAAAAAAAGGCCTTGTTGCTCCAAGGTAAAACCAAGAGGGCAAGGGACGTTAAAGTATCCCCAAAATACATGGGAGAACAGTGGAAAAAGTCAGTACTCACTGGGGAGGAAAAGGGGGATAAACCCAAAAGGAACTACCAAAAAATGTGAATATCAAAGTGTAATCCAAAAAAAAAAAAAAAACCGTGACCGAGTAACCCGGGAAAAGGCTGCAAAAATACTAACTTACCCCAATTTTAAACCCTATAGTACATAACAAGGGGTCAATAAAGGGGGCCCCTTTAAAATTAACAGTCCAAGGGGGCGTGGTCCGCTTAGCGGGGGGGGGCAGAGGGGAAATCGTCTCCCCGCCGTAGTTTTTTGGCCGCAATCGCTCCTCCTGTTCGGCATCCGCCATTGTGGTAGCGGCGGGGGGAGAGGGGCTCCAGATTCCATCAAGTAGTGGTGGGACGGGGATCTGTAGGGGGTTGCAAAAGGGTTTTATTCCTGTGGGTTCTAGTACAAATGAACTCCTTCCCTTTTTGTGCTGTGAACAAACGGGAAAATTCCCAAAAAACGGGATCTGATGCTCCTGGGTATGTTGATGAGTGGCTTAGGAGGCCCGCTTTTGCAGGGGGACCCAGGAGGGTTGGAACAGCTGGATTTGGGGTACCTTTGAATTTCCCGCGAGGCTTGGCCCTAGCCTTTGACATGATAGTTTATTTGAGCGGAAATGGGGAGCAGATATTACTCACGAGGAAGCGGGTGAAGCCCCTTAGGGGGGAAGCGCGATGGGGTCTTCCAGTTTAATAGGGCGTTCAGCTGTTCGCCAAGGACTTTAAAGATAGTCGACAAACCTTGAGATTCACACATTCACGGGGTTTAGGGAGGCCCCGAACCCGGGTTTTTTTCGGCGCCCCCTGTTGTCCAGGTTTTCCCCCACAGACCCCCATATCCTGAAAATGAGCTTAAACGACCAACTGCGGGTGGGTAGCTGTAGATAATTGCGATGCTTTCCTGACCCATCAAGTAAATCTACCTGCCCCAAACGGTTTTTGTCCCCCCCGCAGAGAAGCAAACCCCCTGCTTGGGGGCCTCTCTGACTTTAGATATTGATTTTGAAAATCTGCCCTTTTTGGAAAAAGTTGAAGATAATTGGGCCATGGGATGATTGTGGTGGATGGCATACAAGCAAACCGGTTATGCGGGAAAGCAGGAGCGTCGGGGGCGCAGGTTTAAGGCTCAGTCCTGGGGCCCAGAGGGAAGAGACCCCGGGAGTCTTCCCGGGGGCTAGCCCCCAGACGAGGGGTGAGGGGTGATGAAAGCTCAAGAACCCAAGGCTGGGTGGGGAGGTCATGCCCCGGCTGGTCTTTGAGTCCCGCATAAAAGGGGGGGCATGCGCTTGCAATAGTGGGAATTCAGAGTCCCGTGGGTCCTAACCCTCCTCAGGGGGGGGGGCATGGGGGGAAACCACCCGGGGGCCCCCCCCTGCCTGGGGGCCTTGATGGGACTTGGGGTCTAGGGAAAACACATGGGGGGCAAACAGGGGGGTTCTATTATTGATACAGGGCCCACATGCAGGGGGCCTGAAGAGAGGGGTCGCAAACCCCCCGATGTTGCCCCTGATTCACGGGGGTCCCCCTTTACCTTGTGGGGTTTTTCCTGTGCCTCCTCTCCAGTAAGGCAGGGTGAGGCAGGGGCGTGCGCCGGGTCCGGAGCATGTCGGTCTATGCTGCCAGTTAAGATGGCGCTCACCTCGTGGCGTCCTGGAGTCAGCGCCGGAGAAGCAGGCTTACTGGCGCCGGCGGTGAAGAGAGGCCGCGCTTTGTCCCGCTCCTGGTAAGGAAGCTGTTGAGCGCGTTTGGGGTCGTAGGTGCCGGAGTGCCAGCTGAGGTTTCTTGGGAGCCGTCTGCTATTTTTCCCCACTATGCTCTTGAAGTAGAGGCGTTTAAAAGGGTTACCCGGCACGGGGCTCACCTAGTGGCGGCCACCACTGAGTCTCCGGGCACGCCCCCCCCCAAAGGTTATTTTTTATCATGTAGGGACAGGTTTCTGAAGTCTTTTTCCAATTAAAAGTCTTTTAATTTTATTGGTCAGTAGACAAGAAATTTTATTTGCTTTAAATGCACACAGGGTTCTTTGCCACCATCCTTTCTCTCCCTTTCCCTTACCTTCAGAGGAGCAGAGTTTATCTCTAACAAATTAGCTTTTGTTTACAGATAACAAATGTTTTTACTCATAAGATTAAATCTCCGAACTTATTTTATTTGTTTTAAACTATAGAGGAGAATATGTAACCACTTACAGAACCACCCACTGCCTGACAGGCAGAGTGAAAACGCCTTGATCACATAAAAAGATGGTGAGAAAACCCCTTTGATGGTAAACCAAATTTAAAAAATGTCATAAATTTTTGGGACACCTATGCCAATTTATACCTACAAAAACACAGAGTATAAGGGTGAAAAGATATAGTGCTCTTAAAAATTAAACGGGAGCTCTGATTGGTTGCTATGGGCAACAAAAAAGTCTTAGACCAAGACGGTTTTCATATATGACCCCCATGATTTTTAATAAATCACATTAAAATGCAGATAAAACATTTGATTTCCCCAGATAAAGCATTGGGTGTAACAAGCTTTGGGGGTGTTTTTTTTTTTGACTATATTGTTGTTCCTTTTTATTCTTATGTACATGGAATTTCACTACTTTTGTTTTTGTAGGGAGTTTTGGGTTTTATGTTATCCTCATTTTCCTTATCCAATCAGAAAATTTTTACTACTTTCTATATGGGTGCTTTTATGTGCATTATGTATTTTATCATGTGTGTCTTCTCTGCATTTTAATGCAAGTTAATACAATTATTTACTCTATACTTATATTGTATTGAATGTTTATGCATATTTTTGTAGCCCACATTCAATTTAGTAGATGGGTTTGTTAACCCACAACTGTGTATAATGGTTTTCTAGCTGGCCCCTGACGAGTATGTTGGAGAAAAGAAAGATCACACAATTGGATTTCAACTGGAGTCTGGCAGTGACTTTCTCCTCTCTCCTCTTTGAGAACACATGCAAGCTTGTCTGAAACATAAATGTGTATGTGAAGATTAGGAGAGATCACTGTCAGTCAAACAAGCATTTGGCTAACAGCTGTCTTAGGTGTACGGCCCAAAAAATACTTTTCAGATTGTATGCATAAGGGAGTGGCTGCCTCCATTTTTGTCTTGTACTCCACCCATCCATTCATTCTGCTGTTATTACAAACGGGATATAGCTGGATCCCTTATACCCTGAAAAGTATGGAGGCCTGGAAAGGCACTGAGAGGCAGGTCCCCATATGAACAGAGGCCACCTTGATATCGGTGGATGGAACCTCACAATTTGATCAAAATGTGCGCTGAGAACCTCAGGTTTTCACATACACCATATACCAGATTTAGTAGTAATTAAATTTAAAATAATTAATGTATTCAGTGTTTATCTGTATCCCGACATCTGCAGCGTGCCATTGCAGTGTGCTTGTTTTAGGTGTATGGCCAGTTTTAGTCCCTGGGCTTAAGACAGTTCTCTACATCAGACACATACATAAGTATTACAAAAACCTATACATGCGTAAACTGTAACATACCTATAGACTTTTACTATGCAAACATATGACAGAAATGTGCTTCTGTTTAACAAAAGGATCTTTTTAAAGAAAAATATATATATTGACAGAGTGACCTCAGACAGTCGTGTTTCTGACACTAGAGGAGTTTGCACGGAGACCTTCTGCAATGCGCCACCAGGGCAGACCTGTCTCTGTGTGGAAAAGCCACCTATATTTGGGCTCAGTAGCTGCTTAGATTTAACAGGGGTCAGTCACAACGTCATTTGCACTCGTGCCCACAACATATTAGTGGTTGAGCCCCCAAAAGGCCATTTGGAGGGTGCAGGTGTGTTTGAGTAGAGACGCTGAGACAGCACTGTGCCACGCCTGTGAGTTTGCATACGTGCTTGTTGTCTACGCTCTTGGAGCCACTAAAAGAGCAAAGTGGGCCTATTCGGCCCTTGACATGAGTTTGACACCTGTTTCTAGAATATCTGCTAGGATGGACTATGTAAGAGGTGGCTCTTTGGTTCTCTCTATGCTCTCTCTCTCTCTCTCTATGTGGCAGGCGACAGTTCCCGTGTTCCAGGACAGGGTTTTGGTAGGTCTCCGGATCACCTGCTACTCCAGGTGATCAGGGGCTGTGGTTTGCTGCCAGGAGCTGCAGCAGCAAAAGTGTCACGATTATAGTGGATACAGCTGGAATCCAATGGCAAGGGCTGGCTTGGAGACAGCGAAGGCAAATGCAGACTGGAACAGGAGGCAGCAGAGACGGAGACTGGATCCAGGCAAGGTCAGGAGGAGCACAGATGAGTGATACATAGGTATCGGAAGTTTGCAGGTAAAACCACAGAGGAACTAATGGGAAAGCAAGTTCCAGGCTAGAGAACTGCACAGCAGGCGCTTAACACAATACTCAAGCAATGGGAGTCAGGCTTGAGGAGTTTATATAGGAACCAGGAACAGGAAACAAGATGGCAACCAACTGAGACACAGTCCACCATCCTTGACTGAGGGCAAACTTATAGGCAAACACAGTAAACAAGTACCAAGGTATAGCAGGAATATCCTGACACAAAAAGAGCTGAAGACAGACACACACACACTATCCCCAGACTTGAGGCAAGCAGGTAGATGCCTGCAGGAAGCCAGACACAGCAGTAGCTGTTAAAAGTGTTCGTGGTGCTGACAGTAGGCCAAGTCGACAGTTAGAGAGGGAACCTCTAAAGTCTAGTTCGTGGCCAGGTGACCAGGGCTTAATTTGACGTATGTTTTCTGTGACCTGTGCCCACATAAAACTTGGTTTGAGCCAGTGACGTTGGTGTGTATATGTTGGAGTCTGCACAGCCCACTATGCCAAAAGACTGGCCATTCCGTGAGCTTACTGACGAGGGCCAATCCAAAGATAGGCGCGGCCAAACGTGAGTGAGGTATCACTATATATGTATATAGATATATTCACATAAATGTATATATGTAAAATATATTTATTCAATCAGTCAAGCCACATTATTATGATCACTTCGAACAGCGGCACGTAGTTCATGATGGAAGTCATATTTTGTTAGCTCGCTTCATTGGTAAATTAGGTTTGCAATAGGCTGTCTGTACACATATCCCTCATTGCTGTTATGGGTAAAGAGGGATAATTATTGTTTTTCTGGCTAAGGCTATGTTCACACTGCGTTTTACAGGATGTATTTTGGAGAGTAAGGCTAATTATTGTTTTTCTGGCTAAGGCTAAGTTCACATGGCTAATTGCAGGGCGTAGAGTACGCACCACAATTACGCCGGGTGTTCAGGAGCTCGCCCGCCGTCCCCATAGACTGTCATTACTTGCGACACATAAGCACCGTGAATAAATGACATGTCAATTATCTCCTCGCGCATCGGTTGTATGGCCCGGCGGAGAGGGGCGTAATCCATAGTTCCTTTATGAGAACTGTGGATATACCGTGTAATGACTGGGCGATATATCGGCTCAATTAGAGTGCAGTACGCTCTCAATACGCGGCGAAATGCGCCCCAATTTAAGCCGTGTGAACATAGCCTAATTGTACTGCAATGCGCCCTGAAATACGTCCTGTAATTACGGTAATCATAGCTCTCATTGAGAACTATGTTTACCTGACGTCTTCCCTTCCACGTATTGAATGCCGGGGGAAAGAAGTGACATGTGATGTTCCGGCAGCGTATACGCAGCAGAGATAATGAAAGTGAATGGGGCTCCCCCTCTCCCTGTGCTTTAGAAGAACACGTGGAGCAGCGCGTTCTTCTAAACACACTATGTCTTGCGGTACGCCGTGTGAACATACCCTAAGGGTGGCAGTATTTATGAAAGTATGCAGTGAACTGTTTACATGTTGTTGTGGTGAAAGTGCATCATGAGTGGACAAATAACACCATTGCATATAAATAAATAGTGGAAGCCACCGTGTGTGCCTTGAAGTAGGGAGAGGGAGTGAACGTCGTCTACAAAGGTGCACGACACACTACAGTGGAGCTCACCACCGTGTCGAAAGCAGTTCAGTAAATCCTACTGTCAATGGAACTCTGAAGCAGCTGGATGGTCACCGCACCTCTGCTAACGAAGTTGAATTCTGCAGAAACGCGTTTCAGTTTTTATGGCAGTATCAGAACTGGACCTCCACTGATCAGAAAAGGGTTGCCTTTTCATCTTTTCTACTTCACTGAATAAATGGAAGTTGGTGTGTCAGGCAAGAAACATCAGAAAACAAACACCCTGCAACCATTGCCAGAAGAACACAATTGGATGGTGCCAGTTTTATGATGTTGGTGATATTTTTGCAGCATGTTTTGGGCCCATTCATCTACGTGGAAGGCACTTTTAACAAATCTGGGTATAAATATATCCTTGAACTCAATATGCAATATTGCAATATGCACTTGTACATATTGATGGTCTTGTCTGGAGTGGTTGGGATCTTCCAGCAAGACAATGAGACATGTCAGACCGCTAGAAATGTCCAATAGTGATTGGTAGAGCAATTAACTAGGTTTAGTCTAATCGTTTATTAAAGTTGATAGTTGTTGTAAGGTCTTGGTTTTATGTAAGAATAATTGTTGTTTTAGTACTACCCTGGCCCCCTAATTACTCAGATGTGAATTCAGCTTTGCATCTGTGGGACCCCTTTGATCATCATGCACGCTCTATGATCTCATCCCACAATACCATCAGCCGCTGTGGGATGCAGTCAGCATGGCTCCAGATACCGTTGACAACGTATGAGGACTTTATTGAGTCACTCCCAGCATGTCTGGGTGCTGTCCATGCTGCACACTGTTGTTACTCTGGATATTAGCTAATAGTCAGAATAATGTGACTCGATTGTGTGCGTGTGTGGACATATATATATTACAAGCGTTTAATGTATACATTGATTTGTATACGTTGACAATTTCTCTCACTAATGACTGCTACAGTTCCTCCCAACTTATTAGAGATTGTAAACAGAGGACTCATCAGCCACGGCCTCCAACCAACACCACAAACAAATTACACATCACACCTGACATGCCCCTAACCACAGCCCACACATACATCCCCGATTTGTGGCGGACACCAAGAGGACATTTATGATTAAATTATAAAAATATAAACTACATTTTTTTAAATGCATAACTAATATGCTGGAATATATTTCTAATTAAAAATATTATCTTTAAAAAAACCACTGGAACTAATTAGACATTATCAGGATTGAAATTACTTCCAATGATGTGAAATAGCTTTTAATACAATAACACAGTTAGGAAGCCAATTTCAAGCGAATATAGTCACTTTTACCTTTCCCCAAATGAAACAAATAGGCACATTTAACACAGACTGCGTCACAGAGCTACAGAGGGAATGGGTTAAAAAATAGACAGCGTCCCTCCAAAATAGGACACTGGCACACAGCTAATGCTGCTACAGTAATGCACAGCATGATCTGTATCTCTGCGCCTGTCGAGGACCCGCAGATCCCCGGGTAGGGTGCCCTGATACTCTGCACGCTTCAAGTTCCAACAATAGCAAGGACGGTCACACACAACTCGCATTAATATATCACCTTTTAGTACTAAATTATTAATATACGACACTCCTTTCTCTACTCCTTAGTTACCAGTTAACTGTCTGTATAGCAGTCAACAAATAAAGATCCTCTCTAGAAGGAGGACACTGGTCCACTCTGGAATCTCCGATATCCGGTGTCTTCTTTACGACAGAAAAATCACATCATTCCATCTCAGACAATACATTTCACATGTCTACAGCGCCTCCAAAGCTGAACAAGAACACTGCACATGTCAATCCAGACATAAGTCCCCTCTGATCACTGAATGATCTGTGTTCTACAGACAGTAATCTACGCAGTCAGTCTAATCACTACAGCAATAGATGTATCAATCACCTTTCCACTCCATAATGCTTAAGAGGAAGGATATGAAAGAGACTGCATAAGAATCCATACATGGCTGTCTGTTAGTTGTCCTGCTTCATTTATGACTAGTTGCTATGGAGCTCATCAGTCATGTGCAATGCAGGACAAGCCCATTCCCCCAGCCCTGCTCCTAAGGAAGCAACAAGGACATCCATTCATAGTATGCTTAGCTCTTACTAGACAAGTTATCAGGTTTTTCTCCACTTGCCCCCTGGTAGTTCTCATTTGTGCAGCAAATGTTCAGCCTGCACTGTATACACAAATAGTTACCGTATAACTCGAGTATAAGCAGATACCGAGACACACAAGCCGAGGCACCTACTTTTTGCCACAAAAGCCGGGAAAGCTATGACTCAAGTATAAGCCTAGGGTGGAAAACGCAGCGGCTACTGGTTAATTGTTGAAAAATAAAATAGATACGATAAAAAATTACATAGGCACTTTTAATGTCCCCCTTAGCAGGTTATACAGCTAGTCACACAACGCACGCTTTAATGTCCCCCGCATAGGCAGATATGGGCTGGTATAACGGCAGTTTATTTGTCCCCCCATAGGCCGGTATAGGTTTGATTATAGCAGGTATAGAAGCTTATGTACCCCATACGGCAGGCTATAGGCAAGGTCAATTGCGCCCAAGGCAAGTTATAGGCAGGTAAGTCCAACTAGGCAGTTTTAGGCAGGTATAGTCACCCCCTAGGCAGGTTATAATGAGCTGATAGGTCGTATAGAGCAGGTATAGTCCCCCTAGGACAGGTTATAGGCAGGGTATAGTTCCCCCTATGGTAGGTTTAGGCAGGTATACGTCCCCTAGCTAGATTTATGAAGCAGGTCTAGTCCCTAATAGGTTATATGGCAGGATAATAGGTAGGGATATGGTTGTTATAGCCAGGTATAGGCCCACTATGCAGGCTCTAAGCAGTATAGGCAGGCATAGGCAGCGTTTTAAAACAAAAAAAACACATACCTGACTCCCCGCTCTCCCGTCTCCCCTCCCCGCTCCGCTCCTCTGCTGTCCGGCCTCGGTCTTCCCGGCACAGGCGGGTAAATTGTCATCTGGCCTGCGCCACCGCAGCCAGATGACAGCACGCTGTCCTGTGCCGAAAACACACGACAGCCGCGAATCTGCCGCCGCCCGGAAGTCCCACTGCGGGAGCAGCGGAGCGCTCGCTCTAGTGCTCCGACAGTGTATCTGTTCACATTGTATGCGCTCCCGGAGAGTCGCATACAAGTGAAGAAGATACCCGTCAGCGCACGGGCCATCTGCAGATAGCCGGACACTGTCGCGTACTCGGGCGTATCAGTGTAGTGTGCCCCTGAGGAGTCGCATATAACTGAAGCGTCCCTGTCGGCGCACGGAGCCATCCAGCTGCGTCCGAGCGCGCCGACAAGTGACTCAAGTATAAGCCAGGGGGGATTTTTCTCAGCACATTTTTTCTGTACAATATGATATTTTCAGTATGATACGGTAACTCTAGCAGCAGAGATAAATCCTCTGTATCTAAGGCTAAGTAAACACTCACATTTAGCGTTTACACCAGGAAAGCGACTTATCCATATCACTCAAATGGCCAGAACTGGGTGCATAAGGAAGGTCATTTTAGTCACCGTTTGCGCATAGCATACGGGTCAGCAAGTCACAAAAAAAAAAGGCGACCAGAATAACACAGGAGCCTATTCTACTCTATTACGACAGCGATTCAGTAAATAAACGTAACTTGTTATTTTTACAATGGGACCCTATGAGAAATCAGAATGCCCAATATGGCAATTAATTTAATGTATACAGTCGTACAGTGCATTAAACGGAGGCCAAAATTGTGATGTATACCTAGCTTTATATGTACCAATTGACCACCATAAGGGACCGTTTACACAGCAAACACGACAAATACTCGGTCGATTTTATCCGTCCCGTATTTGAACTGTTTTCGTGCCGTGTACACGGACCGCAGGGGGAGACGGATCTTCTCTGCATTAGCGGAGAAAAACCCTTCCCCTTCACATAGACATGTTCTTCTGCTGCCGAAAACCATGGACGGAAGAATGAACATGTTTTTCGGGCCGCCGGCGGTCTGAAAAACCGCCAGGCGGAAAACCCATGCGACATGCGGGACACTGCTGTGGGTTTTCATAGAGGCCCATGTTAAAAGTTTTCACCCTGTTGCGCAGACAGTTTTTCAAAACTGGGTGATTACTCTTGCCGTGAGGACGACAACACCTAAGATTCGTTCATGACACGCTAGCACTTTTTTTCTTTTCATTTGGTGGGAAGGGTCGTTAGTACATCTAAAAACAGCATTCAGGGGCTTTAAAGGAGTTGTCTCCACAGCGTTCTTCATAGCTGCATCAAAGAAATACTCTTATCACTCCTGTTCAAGCGACTGACTGTGATTTTGCATAAGTTCCTTGATGAATCCAGCCCGTGCTTTCAGTTGCTACATTAGATCAGATTAGACTCAGAAGCTTTCTGAAACTAGGAACAGGCACTCTTATACTTGATCCCTCAAACAAAAGACCCTAAATTACTGTGCTGTTACATGAGATAAATCAAGCTATTTGACTGACCCAGCAGCACAGACACGTGCTTGTGTGACCTGTGATTGATGTCACTCACGCTATCACAAAGAACAAACAGCAGGGGGTAGAATTGTTTACAGCGTCCGGTTACTGAGGGGAACTGAACAGCCAGAGAGGTCATAAACATTCACGTTGCTATCTCCTTAAGGAAAACAGATGAACAAAGCAATATATTTTGGAAAATGTCTTTATCTTGTGTCCGCTACATTTGAAACGCTAGTTCTTTCATGTAGCGAGACAACCCCTTTAAGGTTGACATAAAGGGAGTGTGTTTATGTGCTGGTCAGTTTTCTCTTCTGTTAGAACTTGATAGTTATTAAAGCTTTAAAAACCCTGTTCTCCAGCAATTGTGATCACCCATTAGCCGGATGGTACAGGTGGAACAGGCTACAGGCACAATCATCTGCCTAAAGCTCACAGGAGTAGAAAATAATTCAAGCAGAGACAAGTAATGGGAGAGAAAGAAGAGATAAATGTGCTAAAAAGACAAGGGGGACAATGATCACATAGCAGCAAAAGCGAGATGACAGTGGACACAGAGACAGGTTCTGAGTAGAGTAGGATGTCAGAGAGTGTCCCAAGACAAACATGGTTGAGGTGCATGGAATGTAATTGCGCCGCACCTACAGGCATGTCACGTCCTGCACGGCCGCCCCCGGACCCGCGGGCCGCGGCGCATCCGTCGGGCGTCCCCCTCCCGGGTGCCCTACCGGGGCGGGTGCCGCCGCTGGCCGCGGGACGAGCCGGGGGCTGCTCAGCCGTGGACTTACCTGACCGCCGCTCCTGTGCTCCGCGCCCTCTTGCCGCCGAAGGCGTGCGTGCTTGTGTCCTAAGGCGCGCAGCCCGCTCGTTCCCGGGGATTTAAAGGGCCAGCGCCACTGATTAATGGCTAATTGCCAGGCGCCTCCCCCATACTTAAGTTACGTCCCACAATCACTCCTTGCTGGATCTAGTTTGCCCCTGGCCTAGAGAAGGGTTCCAAAAGCATACTCTCGCCTTACCTGTACCAACCCCTCGACGTCTTTCACAACTCCGAACAACTTCGCCGCCTGCCCGACCTGTCCTGCCTCGTCTACGACCACGAAACCTCTG
>JAODAL010062891.1:0-19522 GCA_025379985.1 Phyllomedusa bahiana
CTCCCTTTAAAACTTTTTTTTTTTAAAATGATCATTTCTTACGGGAATTTTTTTTTCAGTTCCCAAAAGTTAATTTTTGCTTTGGGGTTTTCTGTGAGGGGGACTGTTAAAAAAACACCAAAAAAGGGTTTTATGACAAAAAAAGTATTCCATTTTTCTTCCCTTTATCTTTAAAAAATTTTTTCGCATTGTCGGGTGGGTTTTGGGGGTCTTTTTGCTTAGAGTTCAGCTATAATTTTTGGGCCTTTTTGGGAAAGAAAATGTTTGGTTCTAAATGGCATTTCTCTCTCCAAAATTTGAACAGTGGTGGGAAGTATTTTTTTTTAATTTTTTGGGGGTTTATGGTGTTTTGAGTTACAGCCCATAATTATGGGGCCTTTGGAACAGAAAAAATGGCTTTTAAATGGCCTTTTTTTCTTTTCAAAAATTTTTTAAAAGTGGGTTTAGAAAATAAAATTTTTTTAAATTTTTTGGGGGCATGGGTGGGTTTGAAAAAAGCAGCAAAACTTTTCGGTCCGTAATCTAAAAAATTTTTTTTTTTAAAAAGACAAATTTTTTCTTCACAAATTTTTCATAAGTGGCTCAAGGGTTTATGTTTTGAATTTTTTTTGGGGGAATTTTTTCTGTGAAAAGGGAAATTATACAGGTCCTTTTAAAAAAAAAAAAAAAAATGTGGTTTTGGGGTTTTTTAACAAGGGGGATTTTTTTTTCACAAATTGGGTTCCAAAAAAAAGGGTTTTTGGCCCTTCCCCAAGGGTCATGTTTTGAATTTTTTGGGGGCATTTTTTTGTGAAAAGCAGCTTGGACCCCAGGTCCTATTGTAAAAAAAAAGTGGTTTTAACAGACAAATTTTTTCTTTACAATTGGGCAAAAAAAATTTTGGCTCAAGGGTGATGGTGGTGTCAATAAAAGGGAAAAGGTTAAAGGGCAATGTTAATGGGGCACATATTGCAAAAATGTTTTTTTTTGCAAGATCTTTAAAAGAGCTGCAACCCTGTAGTGAGGGGCAACCAAATTTTAAAAAATTTTAAAAAAGAGAAAAAAAGATGTGGTTTTGGGGTTTTTCCAAACCTATTTTTTAAAAAATGAGTTTTTAGAATTTTAAAATACTAAAAAAAACTGGCAACACAAAAATTGTGATACAAATTTTTCCTTTTGGGAAATTTTACAAAAGGGAGGTTTAAAGGAAGACTTGAAAGATGTTGGGGTTTCCCCGGGAAAAGATCTGTCAATGTCCAAATTAAAATAAAATTGGGGGTTTTGGGTTTAAAGGGCTCCTTTTTTCCCGGGAATTTTTTAATTTGGGGGTCATGAAAGGGTTTGGGGGGTCCATTTCTGTGGCCCCGGGCAGGGATTAAAAACCCATGGGCCAGTGCAACTAAAAAAGGTGGGTTTTAATGGCTCCTTTTCCCCGAACTTTTTTAAATTTTGGGTCAAAAAAGGTTTAAATTTGGGCATTTTGGTTTGGGAAGAAAGGCATAGTCCCAAAGTCCAGTTAAAATTTAAAAAAAGGTTTTGGGTTTAAAAGGGCTCCTTTTTTCCGGCCCCCCTTTTTTTTAAACTGGGGGTCATGCCGGTTTGGGGTCATGTTGTGGCCCCCAAAGGGATAGCCTATGTCCAGTGAAATAAAATTGGGGGTTCAAAAAACTCCTTTTCCCCGCACTGTTTAATTGTTGGGGGAAAGGGCCGGTTTTAATGGTCATTCTTTCGGTACAGGAAGAATTGTAAATTTTCCAGTTCCAAATAAAAAAGGTGGTTCAAAAAGGGCTCTTTTTTCCGGCCCTTTTTAACTGGGGGTCATGCCCGGTTTGGGGCTTTTTTGCTGGGGGCCCAGGACAGGGAAAAGTCAATTTTTCCAGTTTAATTTTAAAAAGATGGGTTTAAAAAATACTACCTTCTGGATTTTTAATTTTTTGGGGCATGCAGGTTTTTGGGTCATGTTTTGGTTCAAAACTGGGAAGTGGAAAAGGTTCGGGGACTTTTTTTCTTTTGGCTTTTAAAAACCTAAAGGGGGTTGCTAAGATGTTTGCACGTATCCTTTGAATGTTGGGATGTTTAATTCCAGCCCTTTTCCAGCCCCGTTTGGGTGTAATAATTTAAGGTTTTTGTTCCTCTCCATAGGGCTTTAATGGTCATCGGCGATAAAATTTTATCGGGTATCGAAAAAACGTTTTTGATAAAATTTCCGATTATAACTATGGGGCCCGATGGGGATAGTCAAGTTAAAAGTCATATACTTTTCACCTAAAAATTGCGATTGTTGGAAAAAATTTTTTTTTTTTTTTTCACAGGGCCCAATGCAAAAAAATTTTTGAAAAAACCCTTTTGGGGGCGACTTTCTCATAAAACCCCTGGAAATATTCCCAAAACTGGGGGTTTTTTTTCAATATGGGGTTTTTTTTTGTGGTGTTTATTTTAAGGTTTTTTGCAAATGGGAAGGGGGGGACGCAAACCTGAAAATTGGCCTGAAAAAAGATTGTAATTTAAAAATTTGACCCCAAAAACCCCGTAGGGGCTCCTCCCCACTTTTTTTGGCTTTTGGTTGGAGCCAAATAGGGGGCCTAGGGCCACATATGGGGGATCCTTTTAAACAAGTCAGAATTGGGGGGAAACAATTTTTGGGGTTGGGATTTCCCCGGGAAAATCTATCTGTTTCCAGTGAAAAATGCATAAATTTAAAAAAAAGGCCCCAAAAAAGGGGAAATTTTTTAAAAATATCACCTCCATTTTCTTTAATTTTTGTGAAAAAAACCCTAATGGATTAACCCAAAATTCCTTAAAAAGCGGTTTTGGGAATTTCCCTTTTAATACCCTTAAGAGGGAGTTTTTTTAGATGGTTCATTTATGGGGGTATTTAAAAAATTTGGGGCCAAAGCCAGGTCATAAAAATGGATTTGGGTTTCTTTAAAAAAAAAAAAAGAAAAGAAAAAATCTATGTTGCAAAAATTTTTTTGGGGGAAAAAGCGGGAAAAATTGTTTAAAAAAATTTTAAATTCCCCGAAAAGTCATTTAAAAAAAAAATAAAAAAAAATTCAAAAAAATGATGCCCCCCCCCCTACAGTTTAAAAATGGGGGTTAAAAAATTTTTTTGGGGTTTTAAACTTGGTTTTTGGGGGTATAACGGGGGCTTTCACACGAAATTTTTGGGAAATTTGAAAATTTGGGGAAATTTTTCTACATTTTTTACAACATTTTTTATATTTTTTCACAAATAAAAAAAGGTTTTTTAGACAAAAAAGTCTTCTTTAAAAAAAAGGGCAAAGGGGTCATGAGGAAAAATTTTTGAAAAAAATTTGGGTAGGTAAAAGTGTCAAAAAATTTTTCCCTAAACGTGGGCAAGGGCAAAATTTAAAAAAAAAGGGGCCTGTCAGGGAAGGGGAAATTTGGTGCGGGCGGGGAAAAGGGGGTTTAAATTTCCTATTAAATTTTGTGACACCAAAAAAAGACCCGAAAATTGGTTTCACAAATGGGGAAACCCCCTAGCAGTTTGGGGGAAAATTTTTCTGTTTGAGGCACAAGGTGTCATTTTTTCCCCTTTTGGGGCCGCATAGATGTTAAGGGGAAATTTTTACAGGGGGTAGGAATTGGTTTTTGTGATGGGGAAAAGTGAGGAGTCCTAAGATATTTGTGTGCTAAATTCTGTAGAGACAAGTTGTGGCTGGGAGATCTCATCTAGAGATGGGCGAATTTCTCAAAAATTTGATTCGATGACTTCGCCGAATTTTCCGACAAAATTTGTTTCGGTCCGAATTACTACGGGATGAATTGCGTTAAAAAACAGCTATTTCCAGGCTGCACAGAGCCTGCAGGGTGCTGTAGATGCAGAGGGAGCTTGGTTTGGTCTTCATACAATGTTGTGTTTTAGTATGACACGCACATGACTGCCGCTGCTTTTAGAATCGCTTCACTATAAAATTCCCTGGGCACTTAAGAGGGACAAAACTGACCAAAAAAACTGAAGCGGGAATGTAGCCTGATAAAGTCATGCCAGCGAAAGCTGGAAAAAAACAAGGTGAGAGCTCAGGTGGCAACATCAGTGACAGAGTGTGGAGGTGACAGCAGCAGCCACAGCAGCATGAGGTCAGACAGCGGCACAATGACATTCTGGAGGTGGTAAAAACAGGAGTAGGCCACAGAGTGACACAAATGACACAGTGTGGAGGTTATGGCAGCAGCCACAGCAGCAGCATGAGGTCAGACAGTGGCACAATGACATTCTGGAGGTGGCAAAAACAGGAGTAGGCCACAGAGTGGCACAATGACACAGTGTGGAGGTTACAGCAGCAGCCACAGCAACAGCATGAGGTCAGACAGTGGCACAATGACATTCTGGATGTGGCAAAAACAGGAGTAGGCCACATAGTGGCACAATGACACAGGGTGGTGGTTACAGAAGCAGCCACACAGCGCATGATTGTCCGGGAAGTGGACAATGACATTTTGGAGGTGGCAAAAATGGGAGTAGGCCCAGAGTGGAAAAAATGAAAAGTGTGGAGGTTACGTCGCAGCAACAGCAGCAGATGGGTCAGACAGTGGCACAATGAAATTCTGGAGGTGGCAAAAACAGGAGTAGGCCAAAAGAGTGGCACAATGACACAGTGTGGAGGTTAGGGCAGCAGCCACAGCAGCAGCATGATGTCAGACAGGGGCACAATGACATTCTGGATGGTGGCCACAAAAAACAGGGAGTTAGGCCACGAGTGGGGAAAACCAATACACAGGGGGAAAAAGGTTAGGCCCCAAAAATCCACCCCAAAAGCAGCAGCATGGGGTCAGACAGTGGCACAATACATTCTGGAGGTGGCAAAAACAGGAGTAGGCCACAGAGTGGACAATGACACAGTGTGAGGTACAGCAGCAGCAAGCAGCAGCATAGGTCGGGCAGGGGCACAATGACATTCTGGAGGTGGCAAAACAGTATTAGGCCACAGAGTGGCACAATGACAGAGCGGAGGTCACGACAGCAACAGCATGAGGTCAGACAGTGGCACAATGACACAGTGTGGATGTCATGGCACTAAACACAGAAAGCAGCTTTAGGTCATAGACTGGCACAATGACAGAGTGTGAAGGTGGTTGGCAATACCAGTCCCTGGTAAAGATAGTGGTAAGAGATGGAGAAACGGTCAGCAGATGTGTGGCATCAGTGGGTGGTGGCATCAGAATAGTGTGGGCAAGGTAGTTTGAACCCAGACTAATTTCTCAAATTTTTGGGTGAGGCGTCATGGCTGATGTAATTGACGCCTAAGGCATTGGTGTGTGGAAACCTGGCCGATCCACGCCTGATTCATTTTGACAAAGGTCAGTCGTTCCCAAACATTTCCCCGTGGACAAGCGGGTTCCCCTTTGGGGTAACGATGGCCCCCGCCGCACTGAACCCCCGCTTTGTCCCACAACCTACTGGCCGGGCAGGACAGCTTCTCCACTGCAAACTCGGCAAGTTCCGGCCACACATCCATTTGGCTGCCCAGTAGTCCATGGATCTTCTAACTGGGGTGGCAGAGTGCTGTCTAAGTAGGCCACCACCTGTTGGTTCAGGGTCTGCTCCAGGCCCTGTCTGCTGGCGGGACTGCCCTCCTCACTAGCGGGTGAAGGAAGCTGCTCATCAGTGACTCCAGACTTTGGTTGCTGCTGATGGAGCGGGTACTGCTCCAAACCCCCCACCTTCCCCGCAGCTGCGGCAGTAGTACCAGTGCTGAAAACCCCCCGGTCAGACCTGTCAGAGGAGGGACGATGCCGCACATAGGCAGCGGCCAACGGATAGGAGATTTCCCTATAGTATTTGAGTTTGTCCTCCCTTCAGCAGCTGGGAAAAAGGCTCCCTTTTTGGACCGGTAGCAAGGGCCAATAGGGTGGAGAGCCAGAAGTCATCCCCTTCCGGAGGGGTGACTATCGGCTGTCACTTGCCAGGAAAATCAGCATGCTGGGGGGCCATCTGCACAAGTGACTCTGAGGGGCCACCGCCCCATCTCCACTGTAGACTGCCACGGTGCTTGCGGGTCATCTGCCTCGTCTTCCTCATCTCCACTACCTCCTCCAGTGCTCCTGCTCTCTGTCACCTGGGAAAGAAAATCCTAATTTCACCAGACAATGCTTCTGCTCCAATTTTCCTCCTCCCCCTCCCCCATTTCAGTCCCCACCGGACTCATGTGGCCGGGCCCCTCTCCAGTCCCCTACCCAGACAGATTTTTCAAACATCTGTTCCGGACATGGAGATGTGGAATGACGTTATTCATCCCGTAGTCCTGGCGACTGACAAATAACGTGGCCTCCTCGAATGGGCCCCAAGAACGGCTGGTGTCATGCATGAGCTGCCACCGGCTGACATAAAGTTACACAGGGGTACTCCTGTTTCCCCCTAGATCATCAAAAAATCGTTAATGGCCTTCTCTGTTCATACAGTCAGTCCAACATGTGCAGGCTGGAATTCCAAGGGTGGAAACATTGCTATCAGAGTGTGGTGGGGTAGGCCGTTCTGGCCCCTGCAACTCGAAGGAGGGTGTTCCGGCTTTGTAGGAAAAGGATGAAGTGCATGCACATTTCCGGGCCCTTTTCAGAATTTTTTGAAAATCGGTAAGAAACTTCAGGAAAATTTTTACAACCAATTGAACACATGGGGCCAAACCCGGGGGCCTTTTGGGCCAACCCTCCTCGTTGCCCGCAAGGACACCTCTTTTCTCCCAAATTTTCCTCACCAAGGGTTTCCCATCACAAGTGGTGTGGAGAAAGCCACACAACGGGTTTCTTGCTGAGACGGGAGCAGGTTTCCCCCCCGTGTGACTTCAAATTTGCCCAGGGAACCCGGTGGTTTGAACTGCGTGACACCCCTGGCCCAAAACATGTGGAAAATGGAGTAATAATTGTGGGGGCCCAGATTTATTTGGGGGTGGTAGAAGGGGGAGGAAGCGGATATTGGCGCGGCCCCCAATTTTTACCCAAAGTGGAGGAGAAAGTGGCGTCTCCTGTTGGGGTGCCTGGGCAGGAAACCCCCTTCACCCAGTGGGCCGTAAAGGCATGTACCGGCCTTGGGAACCCTTGTTTTCAAAATCCAGTGTCCCTGCCGTGCCCTTGGAAAAAAACCCATAAGCCAAGGACTGGGGCCCCCCTTCTGTTCTACAAATTTTTGAAAGAGCTGGGAAAGGGTTTGGAAAAAAAAATTTCGGGTTGGGAAATCTCCATCTGGTCGGCCCCAACCTTATTCTCCCCGAACGGTTTCAGATCCCCCCATTTTGGAAAGGGGGGGACTGGGAGTACCAACAAATTGGACAGGACCTGGGCAGTTTGGGAACCCCTTTGGAAGGGTTTGGGCCCATACTGTTTTCTCCCTTTGCAATCGCCCTTTGCTGAAAAACTAAATTTGGACCTAGTAGTGGGGGCATGACAAACTGGGGCCGGAGATGATTTTTTAAAAAGAAAAAAGCCCCTTCTGCAGAGGTGGGGGGAACCTTGATGGCCCGCAATGGATGCGTTTCCACTGAGCGCTGCTGCGTGTTGGGTTTCAGCCAGGGGGGAACCACCACACTGAGCCAAAGTTTTTCCCGGCCCCCGGGTGGTGACGCTTTCTTTTTGTTGACGCAGTGCCCAAATTTTTTCTCCCTGGGCCCCGCTTACTTTCTTTTTCCCCCCAGATTCTAAATATACCAAATTCCCGGCCCTCCGTGTCTTTTTGCAAAGAACTCCAAAAACGGGCCGAGTATCTGATTTTTTCCGGGAAAAGCTCCCCACTGGTGAAAATTTCTGCCGCCGCAGGCTCGCTGAGGCCCCCTGCCGCACTTTTTTGGACCCGGAAGTGGGTTTTCTACCCCCTGGTGCTTGGTTTCCCCCCCCCCACACTTCTGCTCCCCCGCTGACTCACCCCCCCACAACCCACTTGGCCCGGGTGCGCCCCTGCCGACGCGCAAAGTGACGCCCCCTTTTCTTGACGAAGATGAAGCCCTTTTCTTCCCCCCCGGTCCCAAGTGCGGGTTTGGGTAAAACATCAACGATTTGGTTGGGTTTCATTTGTCCCCTTGCTGCCTCATCACCCGTATTGGAAACAAAAGGCGACCCCTCACAAACAATACCCCCAGGGAACTTTTCCACTCTTAAATTTGCGGTACGCAAGAACAGGGGATATTGGCCCCATTTCTTCGCTGCCCAAATAGCTGCTGACTGTCCTCCTCAAAATTTTCATCCTCGCTATATAGTGATGCTGAGCCCCGACCAAAATAGTAGATCTCTGGTGAGGGAACGGATGGGACAGAGGGGGGTTGAGGACAAGGGGAAAGGGGCCCCCCCGACCCCCTTTCCCGGGCCCCTGCCAAAAATAAAAGGGTTTTGTTGGGCGGGTTTCCCCCCGACTCTTGGTTGGGGGTTTTTCAGATGGGGTTTTTTGGAAAGGGAAATGGATACCTAGCAAACCAATTCCCAAAAACCCTTTGGGGTTTCCCGAAACAACCCCCGGCCGCTGATGACAGCCGGGGAGTTTTGGCCTCAACCCGGGTGAAACCCCGCGCGATGTCCCCTTGCTTTTGCTGCGACCTGGGGGGTGTCCCCGGGAAAGTTTTTTTGCCACTGCCACTCGCAGGTGAAAAAGCCTCCCCTCTCTTTTCCCGAAAAATACTGTTTGTTCAAAATGTACCCGACACTGAATTTAAATAACGCAAAATGAAAAAAAATACACACCCTCTATTTGCCCCCAAAAGGGAAACCCCCTAACCAACTTGGGTAACCTTGGATATTAAAAATTGGTTTTCCCCAAATGGGCCCGGAAAAATTGACTTATATGTGCCTTTAGAAACTGTGTATTTTTCTGAATTAAAAGCACAAAAAGGCTTTAAATTTAAACCTTTCGGGTATTAAAAAAGGTACAGGCCCAAAAATTTTTCTTTGGGGTGAAAAGGGAAAGTTTCTTTTACTGAATAACAACTGCAAAAAAATTTCTTTTGTTAAACCCCCGGGGGTAAATTTTTCGCAAAAAGAAAAAGTACTGCCAAAAAAAACCAGCTTTGTAGCTTTTTAAAAAAGGCTGTTTTTTACGGTACACAACAAAAAAAAAAACTTGTAAAAAACCCCCTTTTTTATGAAAACATGCCCACAGGGAAAATGCTTTTTTGGCGGGGGAAAAAAAAAACGTTTCTTTTTTTGACCACAAAAGGGGGCAGGGAAAAAAGCTTTAAAAAAAACCCCTTTGGGGGTAAAATTTCGCAAAAAAATTGGGGCAGCCAAAAAAAAAAAGGTTGGGTATTTGTATTGTTTAAAAAAAACTGTTTTCTTTAAATGAAAACAACAGGAACAGGGGTTAGATCCCCCTTGGATAATCAAATTTTCTTGTGACAGAAGCAATTTAAAAGTATATGCAGCGCACTTGGTCACACTGGACTTTAAACTCCAAAGCCCAAAAAATCGAATTAGAATAAAGAAGCAGTCTCTGGGGACCAAACTTTTAAACCCCCCCAAAAAAATTCCCCTGTAAAAAAAAAAGTTTTTTTACTAAGAATATCATAAGCGGGCCCGGGGAAAACACCTTTCCCCATTCAGGGACAATGGGGAGCGGTAAGATCCCAGCGTCGCGCCCAACCCTTTTATAGGCGGTACGTCACAAATTTCCCCGGTCCCTGATTTGGGTTATCTCGCACATGTATGCAGGTACGCCTCTCTTCCCCCCCAGATGTCCCTTTTCCCCAAAGTAAGGGCCCTGTGCTGCAGCCCCTTTTTTCAATTAAAAACACACTTTGTTCCCGGGCAAATTTCCCCAAACTTCGACTTCATTCAGAAACGAAGTTTTTTCCCGAAAATTTTAAACAATTCCCCCTTCGTTAGAATCAATTCGCCCATCTCTAATCTCATCATGGGGTTTTGGGGTGGATAGAGAAGGGAAAAGAGAAAGAACTCTCAACAGAGGGAAAAAATCACATGTGATCCCTGGGCGTTACTTTCCCGTAATCACTTAAATGTATATGAAATGCAGAGTAAACCCGAAACACCCGGGATCAAAAACTGTATGGCAGCAATATTTGGGTTTTCATTGTTTGGTTTTATTCATTTAAAAAAGAATGGTTGGGAATTCACCACTTTGTGGTGGCATAAGGGGGTCATGGTGTTTTTCAGTATTATTTGGGAAATTTGTGGTCATATGTAGTTGTATTATTCAGCTACTATATGGTGGTAATTTTGTGGTTTGGTAATTTTTCAAACCCGTATGTGGGAGCGAAAATTTTGTCCCTGGTGTGGTATTATTATTTGGTTTTATGTGGTTGTGAAATGTCCCCTCATGATGTTTTCGGTTTTTGTGTGAGTGAAATGAATATTAAAATTGGCTTTGAGAATTTTGGCTTTGTTTAAATGTTTTTTTTTGGAAAATTTTAAAAAATAAAAATGAAAAGAAAAAAAAGCCTGACAAAATTTAAAACCCTATTGTTAAAAAACCCCCGCGCCAAAAAAAAACCTTCTATTTTCCTATAATAAATGTCTATAATGGAAAAGGGGCACAATTAAAAACCTTATTTTGGCACCACTTTTGCCAAAATAAAAAATTTACCTTTTTTAACCCTTTTTTCAAAAAAATCTAATGTAAAGAGGGGCATAAAAATAAAGCCTTACATATCAAAAAATAAAAGGGGGGGGGGGGGTCAGGGGGCCCGGGTAAAAAGATGTATTTTTGTTTTTTAAAAAGGCCAAAGTGTTTTTCCCTCCTCAGAAATGAATTTTTTATGAAATGCTAAAAAAATCAAAAAACCCCAATTTTCCATAAATGGACAAACCAAATGCCAAAAAAAATGAAAAACCCTTTTTTTGGCCCACAAATTTTCCCTCCTTTGTTACAAAACATCCCCAGGTTTTTTTTGAATCAGGGAGGGCATTTTGTAAAAAGTGATTACTTTTTTGGGCTCCTGGGCCAAAAAAACCCCTTTCCCTTTTTTCCCTACATTATGTTGGGGTCTGCCTCTCTTTCCTTGCATATGCCACCCCCAAACTGGGAGTGGTCACTGGGTTCCAACAAAAAAAGTTTTTGCATACATCTGAGCAAGGGATCGAAATATGGATAACATCTCCAAAGATGAATGTCCCTCTAATAAGAGACATTATCATACTGGGCCCCCGAAGAACCCTCGTTTTTAGGAGGGGGGGAAAAGCGTCGGGGCCCGACGTTTAAAAAGGGGGAAATTTTTGTTTAAAATTGATTATTTTTCCTCCCATGTTATCCATTTTTAAGGGTAGGAAAATTTAAGGTCAAATTGGAAAAATTTTTATCATCTATAAATTTTTCTTTTCAAGGGGAGAAAAATTTTAAAAATTGTATCCATTCTTTTTTATTTTCCCCTAGGTTTTTTTTTAGCCCATATCCCCGGGGTAAATTTGTACCAAGATATACATACAAAAAAGTTTATAATAGAACCATATTGCACATACAAACCCACTATGTAATTTAGAAAACATCCCTTTGAAAAAAAATGATTAAATTTTATAGGGACTCTGTTTATAATAATTTTAAAACTTGGGATATATCAGAGGTTTTAAAATAGGGCCAATACATAAAATCGGGCTGACCCTTTCCAGGGCCCCTTCCCCCGACCCAAAATGACTGAAAAAAAAGGAATAAACAAGCCCTAGGGAAAAATATCATTAGCCCAAAGGAAAACACCCCTTTAGTATATACAATTAAAAAAATTTTAAAATTTTAAATTAAAAAAAATTTAAGTAAGGGGTTTTTTAAAGGTTCAGTGTGAAAACACCGACCCGGAAAATAAAAATTTTTTTTTTCTTTGTATGTAAAAGAAAGGAGTCAGGAAGGGAAATTTTTCCCCTGGATCAAAACCCTTTGCACCCAAAACGAACCCGGATGAACGTTTTCTTTTTTTTTCCGGGCCCTACAAAAACTATGAAACCCACCCTTATCTCCCCATCTAATTCCCTTTTTGGAGGGGGGGGGGGGGGCTGCACCAGTTTCTTGTCCCGGGATGAACCCCAGCCCTCCGGGGGTGTTTCCCGGGCGCAACCCTCTGAAAATTTCCCCAGCAAATTTTTCTCTTGCCTACAGCAGCAAAATTTTTCCAAAAAACATGTCATTTGAAAAAGGGATGGCCCTTTTTTCCACCAAGTGTTCAGAGTTTGACAGACTTTTTTTAAAAGGCATTTCGTGATAAGTCTTTTTAGATAAAATAAGGAGATAATATGAAAAGAGATTATAATGTATTTTATGCTTTTCAATGTGAAAGTTTCTCTTTAAGGAGGTTGCAGAACAGAAAGAATGACCAAAGGAGAAAGTATTTGCCATCAGAAAACCCAGTAGTCCAAATGAAGGAATTTGCAGACCTCCAAAAAGAGTGAAAGCAGCAATTCTAGCTAGTGTGGTAAACATACCAAAAAAATTTAAAAATTTTAAAAAAGTATATAAAAAATAGTAATAATAAGGTTATATTATTATTAATAATTAAAACAATGATTACTAGTAGTAGTAGTATAATATCCTTATATTTTTTGTAATTACCATATGTCAAATTTGTTAACTATACAGTACATAAATATTTAATCAATAACTAAGAAGGCCATGCACAAACAATTTGTCATGTATAATAAAAAAGGGTATACCATTTACAAAGTCAAATATGGGCAGCTAAGCAGGAGGAATATTACAAACTGAAAAAAAAAAAAGAACCCAATAGAAATGGAGTTAACCGATTTTCTTTCCTAGGTTCATTTTCTTTTTTTCTTTCATGAGTTTGATGAGGAAACGAGCTGCAATAAGAGAAGTAAAGCAATGAACTGTTTTTTTGTCATTGAAATGTGCCCTTTTCCATTCTTTTTGCCTCAGGCTAGGTCAGGTTTCCATAGAAATGTTAAAAAAGGAGCCTTAATTAACCTGAGTACATTATTACACTTCTGTTTTCGTGGATGCCAGTCAGATAGTGTAAAAGGCCAATCCTCTGAGGTCAGTGAGTGTTACCTAGAGGATTAGTACAACTATTGAGTTCACCTCTCAAACTGTAAATGACCAACAAGGCAGAAGAATCTTGAAAGTCAGTATCTTCGTGACTTGAGTACCTTCGTCAGCTACTCGTGTACTTTCTGTCCTTACCTCCTAATTGTTCTATCCATTTCTGCACAAGTCGGTCTCTCTCTTTTTTTTTTCTCTCTCTGAATAGGTTTGGCTTAAACTCTTTTCCCAGGTGAGTGCGCTTTGAATGTGCTCAGGTTAAAGGTCTTTTATTTGACATGAACCCCCCACTCCTAAAAGAATATGATCTCTTTACTGTTTTTCATTTTTCAAACATAATGTATCATGTAGGTCAGATGCTAATGCCTAAAGTGTATTGGGGGTTTCTAAAAATCATTTGTTAAGTAGCTAAATTACTTTATTAAATTTACTTCTGTAAAGCAATATGTACCCAAAATGCTTATTCTCAGATTAGGTGTGTATTTTGTAAGGAAAAATGCTGTTTGTTGATAATCGTACATGTGTTCTGGAAGAAGTTAGGTCTGCACTGAGAACAAGATTTATAACCGTTTTTAACGACTTGTAATATTAATGTCGAGTTTGTTACATTGTTGCAATATGTTTGAATAAATGTGCTCTTGTGCGCTCCTGGTACAATGTATTATGTATGTATGATGTATGTATGTATTACATGTATGTATTATATATATTATATATATAAAAATATATAAAAAAATATATATGCCAAAAACATGTTTGTAAGCAGCACATTCAAATAATTTTTTTATAAATTTCCACATACCTTAGTCACCCTTGTATAACTAACTTTTCTTGGGATGTGTGGCTTCATATCCTGTTCTTTGGTAAAATAATTGGGGAAGGTTATTGATCTGACTTTCCGGATCATGCACTCCCATTACATACAATTAGGATTTTCAGGTCTGTGACGTATTACATTGTTCTGGACTATATATATATATACATACACACACACACAGACACATATATATATATATGTATATATATATATGTATATATATTATATATATATTATATTAAATATATATATATATATCTATATCTATACATATATACACACATATATATATATATACACACACACACACATATATACATGCATACATGCAAATCCTGGCAAATTGTGTACATTCTAGTCTATTCTATAGCTGTATTAATAGTTATTGTAATACACTATTTTATATGTCAGATACTGAAATACAATGTTTCTTTGGGTTTAAAAGTTATTTCTAGATACATTTCAGCATAATTAAGTGATCACTTAAACTGAAATTTCTAACTATTTAAATGATTTTGATAAGTCTGCTTGACGAAAAGAAAAACTGAAGATAACTGATCTTAACACTTTAGATAAATTATCTTCTCTAACATGCACATATTAGCCAATAAACGATTTTGTACAGATTAATACAGTAGATGTAAATGCTTAGTATTCTTAGCTTAGTGTTACAAATATCCAAACATTTAAAAGTTAGAGTGTTCTTAACCTGTTTTGGATAGATAGATAGATAGATAGATAGATAGATAGATATGTGAGATAGATAGATAGATAAAAAACTCTATTTCTGGGTATTACATATTTTCTAATAATTATATTTCTATTGCAAAACAAAGCCTAAGAACAGACAATTTACCCAGGAATATAAATTACACACCTGATTCCCGCATGGTCATGTAGGCTTTTTCTGTACTGTGCAATCAGATGAGGCACTATGGAAAGTATACAAAATGTTATTCTGATACTGTTTATGTGGAAATAAATCCGTTTTGGACTCAACAGATACATAAAAGATAAAAAAAAAAACACATACTTTTTAACCACTTCAGTACTGCAGCCATTTTCAATTTCAGAGCAAAGTTCATTTTATTTTTCTTATTTCCTTAGGGTGTGCAAAATACCTTTTTTTCTCCAAAATTGGGACTGGTATTTTGGGTCCAAAAAGACAAACTAAAAGAAAAATATATATATTTTTTTTATTTAATGCAATTCTGCAACTACCTTGTGGATACTGATGATTTTTTTTTTGGGGGGGGGGGGAGGAAACTTTGCAGTCATCAATCAAGAACTGTAAATTGAAAAACTTATGCTTATAATTTGTTTTGATCGTTTGACCAATTGTTGTTAATAAATTAATGAATAAATTCAGAAAAACTCTGTTTATGACTTCAAAATTGTTTTTCTTAGCATACCTTTCATTTTATCTATATTTGAATTAAATCTCATCCTTTTACTGGGCTCATCAACTCTCCTTTTAGGTTTCTTCCTTAGGACCCATTCACGTCTCTGGTTTAAGTTGTTTTTGCTGTATAGCTGGCTAAAAAGTTGAAAGGAAGGAAACGGACCACAAAATTGATTATATAGTTGCCTTTGGTTCATTTGTGGTATTTACAGGGTAAGTTTGGCACATGACAGTTTTGACAATTGGCCAAAGCACGCAACATTTCTATCACTTGTTTCCAGTTCAGGCAGACACATTTATGGTGACATTTTGATTCCTAATTCTTCTTTATCCAATCCCGATTCCCTCACTGTATGTTTCCCTTATTATGTATTATTTCCAGGTTCTATTAGTGTGTTCATTTTACAAATTTAACTTGATCAGTGCAAAGTATAGTCTTTCTAAATAATAAAGACATTAAGATGCTAAGATACATATCGTTGCCCATTTCTAGTGTTGCATCCCAGCCAGTGGCCGCAACCCTCTTCTACTGCATGCTTGTCCTTCACCTCCCAGCTTATTCCCCCAACCCTGCTTGCACTACATAGCGGAATCCAGTTTCCAGATGAAGTCGGGCTACACTACCTAATTTTAGAAAGTGATTTAGTGCATCACTTTGTTTATAAGATCTAAGTCTTTCTTGGTTCCTTTTCATGTTTGTCTTGCTATAGACTTCTGCTTATTCCTGACCCTAATCTATGCCTTGTTTTTGTTATTTTTCCATCTTGCTCTTTGCATTGTCTGCTTGTTAAATCCGGTCTGACTACTGCTTCTGACCCTTCATTACATTCTTCAGTTGTTTTTTTTACTGTCCCCCTACATTGTCATTTACTGGAGAGTCTTCAAATCAAGCCAAGATACACACTGCTAAAAAAAATAAAGGTGACCCTTAACACAATGTAAATTTGTCTGTTGTTTTGGCAACTTTTGCATTTTGTCATTGCTGTCACCCATAGAGGTAACATGAGGCAGTGTCTACAACCCACATTAGTTGCTCCGGTAGTGTATCTCATCCAGGGTGGAACATCAATAAGAGCTGGGGCAAGAAGGTTAGCTGTGTCAGTCAGCACAGTGTCCAGAGCATGGAGCAGATACCAGGAGACACAGGCCAGTACACCAGGAGACGTAAAAGGGGCCATATTAGGGCAACAACTCAGCAGCAGGAGCATTACCACCTTCTTTGTGCTAGGAGAAACAGGAGGAGCAGTGCCATAGCCCTGCATAATGACCTCCAGGCCACTAATATCCATGTGTCTGCTCAAACTCTCAGAAACAGACTCCATGAGAGTCATATGAGGGCCCAACATCCACAAGTCGGTGCTTATAACCCAACACTGTGCAGGGCACTTGGCATTTGCCAGAGAACACTAAGATTGCAGATTCAACATTGGCGCCCTGTGCTCCTCACGGATGAGAGAACATTGACACTGAACATGTGACAGACGTGACAGAGTCTTGAGACGCTGTGGGGAACGTTCTGCTACCTACAACATCCACCAGCATAACTAGTTTGACAATGGGTTAGTAATGGTGTGGGGAGGCATTTCTTTGGAAGGCAGCACAATCCTTCATGTGCTAGTCAGAGGTACCCTGTCTGCCATTAGGTACTGGGATGAGATCCTCAGACCCATTGTGAAAACATATGCAGGTGCAGTGGGTTCCTTCTGATGCATGAAAATGCTAGGCCTCATGTGGCTGAAGCGTGTCGGGCATTGATGCTATGGACTGGCCTGCCCGTTCCCCAGACATTAATCCATTTGAGCAGATCTGGGACATTATGTCTCATTCCATCCACCAACGCCACATTGCACCAGACTTTTCAGGAGTTGACTGATGCTTTAGTCCAGGTGTTGGAGGAAATCTCTCAGGAGAACATCCCTCGCCTCATTATGAGCATGCCCAGGCAGTGTATGTGGGTCATACAGGCCAATGGAGGCCACACACTACTGAGCCTCATTTCCTTGTCTTAAGGCATTTCCACTGAAGTTGGATCAGCCTGTAATTTGATTTTGAGTATCATTCCAAAATCCAGACCTCGATGGGATATTAATTTTGACCTTCATTGATCATTTTTATGTTTTATTGTACTCAACGCATTCCACTATGTAATGAATAAAGAATTGCAACTGTAACATTTAATTCATGGAGATCTAGGATGTAGTATTTTAGTGTTCCCTTCATTTTTTAAATTTGTAAAACTTCAAGGCCTAGTTGACAGAATAATTCTGTCTGAGAATATTGCCTTGCTTTTGTGGATTAAGAAGAACTTCATTGAACTTTCTTTGCTAAAAAGTTCCAGTTTACTATGCTGTCAGTTCAGGAACCTCTATGACTTACCGCCATCAGTGGGTCACCCATCTTTAAAAGATGTGCTAATCCTTATATGGTTAAAATTCGTCTTCACATGGGGTTTCTACATACAGTTGAAACCAGAAGTTTACATACACTATATAAAAAGACATGTATTCATGTTTTTCTCACTATCTGACATGAAGTCAGAGTAAACCTTACCCATTTTAGGTCAATAAGGATTACCAGAATTATTCATATTTGCCAAATGCCAGAATAATGAGAGAGAGAGAGATAATTTTTAAGGCATATTTATTACTTTCTGCAAAGTCAAAAGTTTACATACACTTGGATTTCTATACCTTTAAACAATTTGGGACAATCCATATGATGATGTCATGTCTTTGGAAGCCTATGATAATTTCTGCATACAGTTGAAGCCTATCTTTTCTGATTTTCCAAGATCCCAATAATTCAATGCTTCTGGGACTACCATTGCTTGGATGACACTGCCTCCAGGACTTCGTACGCTTTCAACAAATCCCTTGCATCAAGGAGAACCTGGAGCAAAGATTTTTTTGAAATCTTTCCCTGCTATGACTGGATTCATTTTTTGTAAAAAGTGAAGATGGATCCTTAAAGAGTACCTATCACCTCCAGGGAAACCTCATGAAATAACAGGAGACTGAAATACAAACACTTCCTTAAATATGCATCATTAGGGAAATCAAAGCATTTCACCTGTAATTCTGTTTTGAAAAAAAGCGCTGGCCCTTTAAGACAGTCGGGCCAAGTCGGCACCTGACAGCTTGATGGATGACAGTTGTATCTAATCTCCTGCCTCTGAGCTGGAAGAGTCCACTGTGCAGAGGGGAGCCTGTAAGTCTACATCATGTGCATACTGATTTTCTCTGGGCTGCTATGTCTGTTATGGATATAACACTAGCAGCAGTGTAATGTAGATGCCTATAAAGCATCCTCAGTGTGCTGTGCCTGTTGTACTGTATGTAGCAGCTATGTCGTCAGCTCTGTCCTTCAGTGGTTAATGCAACCTGCATCTAGCAGTCTTACCTCCTCGTCCTCGCAGTCACGGCCACAAATTGTCGTCATCAGCATCATCAGCATCCGTCCAACATGAAGCAGCCCAAATGTCAACTCGTGTACCCACCACTGTGGATAATCCATTGTCTGAAGACCTCTTTGATGACAAAATGCGGTTGGGGTCAGAAGGCATGTTAAAAGATCAAGAGGATGATTTAGTCTGCTTGACGCCCAGTTACTGATGCCATCAGAGGAGGTGAAGGAAGCCGGTCAATCGGCAAAAATCCCGGGCGGTCGGCAACGCCTTGCAGTGCTCCTTGCTTGTAGCCTGCAGCTTTCTTTGGGTGCAGAGAAATCAGGACGCCAAGTCACCCTGTGTTTTATGATGATGATGATGACACATTGCGGATCCATCCTGGTCTTTTCCGCAGAATTTGCTTGCGAGCGCTTCATCAGTGACGAGGAGGAAGACGATGGGGTAGTGTCAATACGGGTCCCGCCACAAAAAGGGAGAGGGCGGTCGCAAAGTCCGCTGATATGATTCCGCCCCCCCCGGTCAGCCCAAACCCCGCACCTCGCTTAATCGCCGTCAAAAAGGTCCAGGACCTCTCAAGCCTGGGCCTTCTTTTAGCAAGCCCTGATTCACCCAGCGATGTCCATAAATTGGCCGTAAACCATAAGTAGAGGCAAGAACCTTAAGTGTTAACCACCACCAACATGTCCCAGTCACATGCAGCGAATGCATGAGTGAAATGGAGGGAACACTTGGCCAAAAAAGGCCAGACCGACACCCCGGGGGCCCCCCCAACCACTGTCACAACCCTTTGTCCCCCCGCCTCCTCCTCCTCCGCCAACACCAAGCGTTTCTCAGCTGCCCATGTCTCTCAGAGTCATGATCAGGGATCAGCCTCCGCTTCAGCCTCCACCGTCCCCCCGAGTACCACCAGCACCACCAAACCCATCCTTACCCTTCTCCTTCCGCCAGTTTGACCCTGCACGCCCTACAGGCCCGGGCCCC
>JAODAL010062892.1:0-19521 GCA_025379985.1 Phyllomedusa bahiana
CAGTTGCGACCCTGTGTACATTAGTATATCCCA
The DNA here is from genome assembly GCA_025379985.1 of Phyllomedusa bahiana. NCBI lineage: Eukaryota > Metazoa > Chordata > Amphibia > Anura > Hylidae > Phyllomedusa > Phyllomedusa bahiana. The sequence goes on from JAODAL010062892.1 coordinate 34, forward strand.
CTTTATGATCACTATTTTAAATTATATATTTTATTATTAGTCAGTATGGGTTTTTTGGTGTAATGATAAGAAATATTTGTAGGGTTATTATTCGTCAAAAATTTTGGTGGAAATTTTGTGGTTGGTTTTTTTGGTATAATCAGGTCCTTATGTAATAGCGTTTTGGTAATTTTTTTTTTTTGGGGTTTTAGGGGGTTTTGGGATTGGTGGGCATTTATGAATGAGATGTATGGTGAGGTTTTTCCCCCTTGTTTTTTTAAACATTATCTAACAGAAATGTCGGTTTCCATGGTCGTGGTAAGGGAGGGGGGGGGGGCCCCACCCAAAAGTTTGTTTTGGGGGGAGGGGTTCATGTTACCCCCCTGGACGTACAGCCAGTAAAATTTCCCAAGTAGGGTGCGGCACCCAGCGGGCCCAAGGGGGAAAGGGAAGGGCCTAATGGGTGATTTTCTGGCAACTTTATTTACCCCCTCCCCAACGCATCCCAAGCGGGGGAAACACATCCAATGAACAGAGCCAGTTAAAAGATAAATGGTGAAAGCCTATTGCTTTTCTCAACACCGTGTTTTTGATGTTTTGGGCCCCAAAATAGTTTTTCTGGGGGGTATCCAAAAATGGATGAAGGGCCCCGGGGCTGGGCTCGCTACCCCCTTTTAGAGGTGTTGCCCCGCCCCAGCAGCCCCCTTCTATTCTGAGGGGACCTTCGAAACAGCGGGAGGAGTCATTACGACAAACGCATCCGGCTTTCCACAGATAATGTGGTGTTTAAACTTTCATCAAGATGAATCAGGCATGGTTTCTTGATGATGTTGTGGCCCCCAATTGCCAAAGGTCCCCGATTAGTTGCCATTTCTTCTTCACATTCCTCTTAAACAAAAAATGGCCCTTTTGAAAACTTTTTTGAAAAAGGGATCATTTCTTACTGAAATTTTTTATTTCTTTTTCCCAAAAAGTTCATTTTGCTGGTTTTGTTTGTGGGAGACTGTAAAAGACAGCAAGGTTTTTGACAGACCGTATTCCATTTACCACTTTACCCCTTTGATTTTTTTAGCATTTTTAAAGGGTTTTGGTGTCATGTTGTGTAGATACACAAAAAAATTTTTGGTCCTTTTGGAACAAAAAGGGTGGTTTAAGGGGCATTTCTCCATCACAATTTTTAATAGGGCTAAAGGGGAATTTCATTTTTATAATTTTTTGGGGTCATGTTGTGTGAGAAACGCTATAATCATGGTCCTTTGGAACGAAATGTGGCTTTTAAGTGGCATTTTTCCCTCACAAATTTTTAAACCCAGTTTTTTGGGTGAGAAGTCATTTTTAAAATTTATTTGGGGGGCATTTTGCTGTGAGATCAGTTTTTTCATGGGCCTTTGGAACAGAAATGTGGCTTTTAAATGGCATTTTCTCCCCCCGCCCAAATTTTTAGCAGTGGACTGAAAAAGTCATTTTTTATAATTTTTGGGGTCATTTCAGCTTTTTTAATGCCCGCAAAAACTAGGGTCCCTTTTTTTAAAAATGTTGTTTTAAAGAATTTGTTTTCACAATTTTCAAAAGTGGCTCAAGGGGCTTTTTTTGAAATTTTTGGGGGGGATTTTGCTGTGAATGCAGCTATTTTCTAAAGGGGCCTTTTTATAAAAAAAAAGGTTTTTTCCCAACAGGGCATTTGGGTTTTTCACAATTTGTCAAAAGTGGCTCATGGGTATGTTTTTAATTTTTGGGGTCATTTTGCTGTGACTGCAGTATACTACAGGTCCTATTATAAAAAATTTTTGTTTTTTAAAAAGACATTTGTTCTTCCCCAATTTAAAAGGGGCTCATGGGGCATGTTTTGGGGAAATTTTTGGGGGGGATTTTGCTGTGACATGCAGCTTATCCCGGTCCTATTACAAAAAAAAAAAGTTGTTTCTAACAGACATTTTGTTCTTCACAATTGTCAAAAATGGCTCAAGGGTCATGTTTTGAAATTTTTTGGGGGATTTTGTGTGAAAATGCAAACTTTACTAAGGCTTCCCCATTATAAAAAAAAAGTGGTTTTTAACGACATTTGTTCTTTTACAAAATTTTAAAAAGTGTCTCAAGGGTGATGGTGCTGTCAGAAACGGAATAGGTAGGACACGTTAATGGACACAAATTGAAAAAGACTTGTTTTTTTTCAAGACTTTAAAAATTTGCTAGCAATCTCTGTTAAATTTAGACAACCCAAATTTAAAACAATTAGAAAAAAAAAGAAACAAAGAAATGGGGGATTCCCTCTATTTTAAAAATGTGTTTTTCTAAAAATTAAAAATACTAAAAAAAAAAGGGGTGTACAAAATTTGCTGGTTTAAAAAAAAAACCCCTTTAATTTTTAGAAAGGGGGGGTACAGGGGGGGCCCTTTACCGGGGTAGGTTATTAGAGGACATGGGTAAAGGTGCACAAAAAAGAGAACAAAGAAAAAGAGGGGCAAATTTCCCCCAGCACGTTGAGGGAAAATGAGGGAAAAAAAATGCCCAAGGGGAAAAAGGGGACCGGGTGGAAAGGACGTTTTAAAAACCCCGTATTTTCCCAAATGAAGCTCAATTGGGCCGCACTCATGGAACGGGGGGCAAACGCCCCCCAAAGGGCTTGACTGGTACAGAGGAAGGCTGGAGTTCTCCAAAATTCCCCACTCTGCTTCAGCTTGATTTTTCGTTTTTCTGCCCTCATAAGGGCTTTTTTTCTGTGTAAATTGATGACGGGCGCCAGAGGGGGTCTCAAAGGCACCCACCCGTAAAATCCGGGCCCCGGCAGCTGAACCTGCGGGGTTAATAGGGTGAAGACGTAGTCTGGGCTCTACCCCCACCCACGGGAAGTCTGGCCCCGGAGCTGGGGCCTCCGTTTTTAATAGATGACAGGCTTAAACCTGGGCCTTTACCGCACCCACGTAAAATTGGGCCCCGGCAGCGGACCCCCCCGTTTTTAATTGTTTTGGGTGACGGCCTGCACTGGCCCCTAACCCCCTTAGGGGAATCAGGGGGAGCTTCAAATTTCTCTAAAAAATCAGTTTTTAAAAAGGTGATTTTGTGAGGTTAAGTAGTGTCAAAAAGGGCCCCGGGCTGGACACAAAAAGGGACAATTTGAGGCTTAAAAATTTTTACTATGGGGTCACAAAAGTCTGTCCCCAATTTACTGGGAAGAAAGGGTTTATGGGAAAAAATGAAACCATTGAATTGATTGGGTGAATCAGTTTCAGAAGCCAGGAGGGCAAATGTTTTTTCAACTAAAAAGTGTTTTGGGGGTTTTATTAGGACATTTGTTTTTACTTATTTGGGGGGTTTTGGGGACGAATTAAAAACATCTAAAAAAAAAAACCGGGAAAAAAAAACCTTTAAAAAACTGCAGGGAAGGGGGGTTTGGTTTTATGTTATCACACTTGAAAAAAAAAGCAAAATGATAATAATGTAAAAAATAAAATTAAAAATTAAATAATAAAAAAAAAAATTCTGTAAACAAAAAGTCAGTTACCCAAAAAAAATACTAAATGACAGTCACTGTAAAAATAAAATAGTGCCACTTTGTGATTGTTTGGGTTTTAAAAAGGTTTTTGGGGGGCATGCTGTTAAAAGGACAGGTAATAATGTCCAGTGAAAAATAAAATGGTGGGGTTTTAAAAGACTCCTTTTTTCCGGGGCCCTTTTTTAAAAAACTGGGGGTCAAAGCAGGGTTGGGGCTCATGCTGGGCCCAAGGGGCAGTATAATTTAATGTCCGTGAAACTAAAATTGGGGGTTGAAAAACTCCTTTTTTCCGGGGACTTTTAATCGGTGGGTTTAGACAGGTTTAAAAGGGGCCTTTCTGTGGTTTTTGAAAAATGGGATTGTCAATTGTCCGTTTAACTTTTTAAAAGGTGGTTGGAAAAAATTTTTTTTTCCCGGGGCCCTTTTTTTTTCCCCGGGGGGCATCAGGTTTTGGGGGTCTTTCTGCGTTCCCGGGGCAGGGATAGTCAATGGGCCCGTTCAAGTTAAAAAAGGGTGGTTCAAAAACTTTTGCCTTCTGGCCCCCCAATTTTTTTAATTTTTGGGTGATGCCGGGGTTTAAGGGTAAAGGGTTTTTTGGTACAAGGACGGGGTAGTGAATGGTCTGTGACTTTTTTTTTTGTGACTTTTATAAACCCAAGGGGTTTTTGCCTAAGTGTAGCAAAGGGATCCATTTGACTGGTTTTTGGATGTTAATTCCAAACTTCTCCCTCCCTGTTTTTGGGGTTATGAATGAAGGTGTTGGTTTTCCCTTTCCCCTAGACCCTTTTTAAGGTCATCGGCGATTAAAACTATTATGACTATCGGATATCTTATTTATTTTTTTTTCCCATATCGACTACACCGATGACGATTGTAACGTAAAACGTCATCACAAAACATGACCCCTTTAAAACCCGTTTGACCCACAGATTAAAAGTGCCAGAAAAAGGAGTCTTTGAACCACCATTTTAGTTGAACTGGACATTGACTATGCCTGTCCTGGACCGCAGCATGAACTGTTGGATGCAGGTTGCAATAACCACTGAAGAACAGATTGGCGACGATGTTCGTTACTGAGATTCACAGGGCCCTGACCCAGCGATGACAGGCCTGACGGTCCTGCAACCGACGATCCGCTGGCTTGCGTGTTGTCGCCAGCACTGGAATGAGCCTCTACCTCCATGTCCTACACCCCTCTTTGGTCGCTTACACCTGCAGTTCACTCCATGTTCAGAAAGATAAAAATGTAAAAGGTATGGAAGAGTTTTTGACAGTCTCTTATTGAAAGACGGCAAATCACAGCTATTCTTAATCCCACTAATTTCCAACAGCCAACTAGAATAGAAACAGAATTGTTTCTATCAAATATCTGTGGAATGCGGTATGGTGTAAGAACCGTAACACAAAATCAACAGTGTTTTTCCTTCAGTCCCTGAGATTTACAACTGCCCATTAGGACTAGCAGCTGATAGTTTTCAACAAACCATCATACAAATGCACGATTAGTGCCAAACTGAGACGCACTGAGTGAAATAGAAGTATTAAAAAGTTATATAGATTAATATGGCGGCTTTTGCACCACTGACTACAGGCGCAATTTACTATAAAATATGTAAAATACAATTTGAGTACAACTGAGCTCTTTGCGCCAAACAGACGCACGGACTGCAATAAGAGTATTTAAATGTTATATGGATTAATATGGCAGCCTTCGCACCACTGACTACAGGTGTAATTTACTAGGAAATATGTATAACACAATATGCGTACAACTGACCTCTTTGCGCCAAACAGACGCACAGACTGCAATAAGAGTATTTAAATGTTATAGGGATAAGTTATGTCGGTTTTTGGGAACACTGACACCCAGTGATTTCAATAGAACTGAAAACACAAAAGGGACAATTTCACCTCCTATCAAAGGTCTGCTGGCCAAAAAAGGGGTAAAAAACAATTATTTTTCAATTGAAGATCACAGAACACACAGAGCTGCAAAATATCTTCCTTTCAAATGCCTCTCCTCCTGCCACCCCCCTCCCCTCCCGCAGCTGCACACAACAGTAGATATCCTTAAAGGGGTTGTCTCGCTACAATGATTGGGTTTTAATTAAAAGATCTTTAAAAAACAAGCAGCTTTGCAATATATGTTCATTACAAATGTCCTACTGATTTTGAGTAGCCCTGTTAGTAGTAGTACATCAGATTCTCAAATCTCTATAGCAGCTGACCTGTTGATCCTTATCTCACTGGCTGTCAGGTCTGTATGACTCATCAGCCTCTGAATACAGGTCTGAGCAGAGAGCCCCTCCTGCACAGAATGCTTCTGTAGTGGAGGGAGGGGGAGGTCTCTGGCTTCTGTGTCCATGCTGCCTGGATTAACCCTGTGTGTGCCTGCTTCCTCTGCTCTCTACACAGATAGACGTGACTAGCAGTGACCCTGTGTGTTACTATAATCATGATGTGTCTGTGGAGCTGTTACTATACTAATACTATACAGATCAGGGGGCATGTGAATGCTTCATGCTCTGCTGTACTAGTGACACATCCTGAGTATAGTAACACTTCACAGCTGCCCTGTGCCTGTTCTGATAGGGTTTGTTGTTGCTTGAGATGTGCAGATTTGTATGCTAAGCAGGGGGTATAGGAACACTTGCATCCCCCCTGCTCTGGCTCCACACTCATAGATCAGCCCTCTCCTGTCTCCTGACTGTGGAGACGAGCAGCAAGAGCTGCAGCAGACCTAGGCAGGCACACACAGGGTTAACTCTGGCAGCAAGCCCCCTCGCCCCTCCCCCTGCTGTATAGTAGTTATGGAGGAGAGCTGTCTGTGTGCTGAGGGGAGGGGGGAAGAGGGAGGAGAGGCAGACAAGAAGCACGCCCCTCAGTTCAACGGCCAGGCTCACTGACTAAGGCTGAAAGCTTGTAATGAGACAACGCCTTTAAAGCTTTTTCTAACTAAATAAGAAGTGAAATTCTCTAATCTAACTCTATTCTAAGCTGTAGGTAGATGGATGGTTTCTTGTATTAGAAGAGACTTTCTCTCAGAGCTGTTAGAACAGCAGAGAGACACGTCCTGCTGTGAAGTGTGATAGACAGAGTATGAGCTCAAACAGGAAATGCAGTTGCACAGATAAAACGAGGTCACGTGATTTTTGCAGCCAATGAGATCCATACACCGCAAAGTGGTGACGTTATACATCCTCCTCACCCCCCTCTATCTCCGGAGCTGATTGGCTGGCCACCAAAATGACAGGAAACGCTGAAAATGGCACGTTAGTAATAGATTATCTGTAAGATTGTCACCTAAACTTCCGATAAGCCTAAAAACCGTGCCGATTTAAACTTTTGCTGATAATATCGCTCATCCCTATTCCTCTTATGCGATCAAGGGATTTATTTAGAAGTAGTATCCACAGTAAGGTGATATTTGTACCTATATCTGGAAATGGATGATTATTTTAGAGAGTTGTCTCGGCAATGTTTTGCGTTAAAATGGGGGAGGAGTTAAATAACCTCATATCTGGGGGAGTCTGGGCTATATATAGGCGGGAATTTTAAGGGAATAGCAGCATCAACCAGCAGGGGACAGAGATGTATCACATCTGAACCCCATCACTATCTTTCTATGAAAGTCCAATGGACCCCTGATGAACCCAAACTTAAGGGGGAAACGCGTCGGGTGATGGGCAGAATGGGATGCGCTTAAAAAGGGCAGTGAGCAATACCGACTTTTATATCATATACTATATGATTTGAAATATTGATTTTTTGATTGTATACATCTATGTGGAAATAATGATGTTTTAAGACTATGAAATTGATGGGATGTGATTAAGTCTCTATATTGGGTATTTACTGTCTGGTATAATCTAAAGTGCATCCTGGATTTATCTTTATTGGTTAAGATGTACATGGAACTTTGTTTTTAAGATATATGGTTTCTATGGGTTGTTTGACATTTATACAGTTTGTATTTTGCATCCAGGGCTTTACAGGGTGAGCCATCAAGAGGTGGGACTGCCCTTAACGGGGCGATATTCTCGCCTGCATTTAGGGTTAAAATAGGGGCAAGTGTCCTTATGGTGCCTGGAATGCATAACGGTCTAGGTGACTATTTATTCACTTGAGGTGTATAGAAATTGATTACGTTTTAATCAAGTAAAAATTACATTTTAGATTTAGGGTTTATCGGTCCTGTGAATTGTTGTTTTGAGTATAAAACCCTAGAAAAGATTGTTTCCTTTCAGTAAATTGTTACTACAATACCAAAGTATTTCATTAGTGCTATTCTGTACTGTCACTGCTTAGTACTTTTCTTATTTCTACTAATGGTGCTTTGTATTGTGTCTCTGTGTATCAAACGGTATCTCATCTATTGGACAGCTGTTATTATATGTTTTTGTTATTGTAAAATTTATTAAAAATTATGTTCAACAAAAAAAAAGGGGCATAATGGGAAAGCTTTTGACTCCTGCAACAACAGAGTTTCTATTCACCTATATTGGTGGCTCACTATATGATGAAGTCAAATGATGGTTCCTTGGTCCTGTCCCTTGAGATTCACCTAACTGTGCAGAGCCCTCACACACCAAGGCTCTTCTCACAAAGCATAATATGTGGAATCCCAGCCTGAGTATTGAGGGGCTGCCATGCTACTCAGGTCCCTTAAAGGGGTTGTCTCGCTACAAAGAATAGCTTTCAAAATGTAGGGAACACTAAATGAAGACATTTTCTAAATACATTGCTTTATCCATCTTTTTTTGTTAAGGAGCTACAAATGATTTTATCACCTTCTGTGCTCTTTCTGGTTTCCCATGTGACCGACCTGTTTACTCCTTATCCCCTGCTGTTTGTTCTATGTGATAGCAAGGAGTGATGTCATCACACAGGCAGCCAGACTGAGAGACTGTGTGTTATCTGAACTTTCAGACAAAAGCTAGTAATTACTGCTGTTTACTTTAGATAAATCTCCTGCTAGCAGTTTTAGAGAAGCTTCTAAGCTAATCTAAACTAATTAGCAGACTGAAAATACGGAGTTGAATGCATGGAGTAAATGCACTGAGATCGTATGCTAATTAGACAGTCTGACCTGGAAGTGACAGGTTGCATCTATGAAACTCTGAGGGGAAACAACCCCTTTAAGTAAAGAAATGGAAGAAAGAATTTGATAAGCTAGAGCAGGGTTCATCTAATTCCAGGGTCTAAGGTCAAGTCTAATGTCTGAATTAAATTCTTCTATTACATATTGCACTACCATATTTTTCAATTGAAATAAACTGGGGGCTTAAACGGGATCAAATGTTACTCTGGAGTCTTAGGAGGTTAGTTGTGTTTGAACTATCTTTGACGGGTTTTATCTTTTATTTTAGGGTATTCGCAGCCATTGTATTTGGTGCCATGGCGATGGGACAAACCAGTTCCTTTGCTCCAGACTATGCAAAGGCTAAAGTTTCAGCAGCTCATATCTTCAGTCTACTCGAGCGGCAACCTCTTATAGACAGTTACAGCACTTCCGGGCACAAACCTGTAAGTAGATCCAACAAACCTGTAAGAAGATCCAGATTCACATTGCATTTAGGCTCAGTTCACATCTGTGTTGTAGAATTCGGAGCCTCTAATTTAGAGGTGGCTCTAGAATGTTTTGTGTAACAGCGCCCGACGGACCCCACTGACCAAAATAGGGTCCGTAGGTGTAATTTGTGGTGCCCTTCATTTTGATGGAAAACACGGCACACTAATTTTTCCATCATTTTTGATGAAAGCTGTGACATAGGCTCCCGAATAGAACATCCATTCTAGTTGTGAACCAGACCTAACTTCCAGGTCCTCAGGAAAAGATTTATGTGCCTTCAACTGAGCCTCATAATTGTATAAATGAAAAATTCTAAAATAAACTCCATTTTTAAATTCTATTTTCAAGATCCCTGCTTGCTTTCAGTAAATTAGAACTTTTTTTATTTCCATTTAGAGGTTGTAAGTCTGCATCTAGTTTAGGCTTTCCTGGGCTATTGGAATGAAGACTGAAACGTAGCAAGCTATTGAAGAGCTCTGTGCTGAGGATCTATTTAGCTCACAGGAGACTGTACAGACCAGATCAGGGGTCGGCAATGTGCGTCTCTCAAGCTGTTGAGAAACTACAATTCCCTTCATGCATTTAGATAATCTATATCACTGGGCATGATGGGAGATGTAGTTTCCCAACAGCTGGAGAGCCGATGTTGCAGACCCCTGGACTAGATACAATTGTAGTCAATCCTCAGCGGTGATTCCTATTCACCTAGGATGGGTTGTCAAACAAAGCCTCCCACACGGATAAACTGATGATGCTTATATGCAGCCGCTGCTAAAGGGGTTTTGCCACTTTGAAAAATCCCTTCTGAGGCCTGCTCATAGCTTGATACAAGCTGGCCTCAGAGAAGAGGAAGATGGCTGTGTTTGCGCAGCTCTCCCCCATTAATGTCTACAGGAGTCCTGATTATACCCAAGCACCATTGCTCAACTATACTCAGAAGTCTCTTAGAAATAAACGAGCGAGCTACAAGCTGGCCTCAGAAGGGATTTTGCCAAGTGGTCCTTTAAAGGGGTTTTGCCACAATCTCATTTCATACCTCCTGCATCCAGCTCTTCAGCTCTGTGTGCTCAGAAGGGGGGCGTGTGTGATTAGTTTGAATTGCATATCATGTGACCGAGCAGGATGGCATCACCATGCCTTTCCTCTCTGTAGTCAACAAAAGGTCTGTTTATGTAAAGCATAGCTGAGAGGTAAAGTTTTTGCCTCCAGGCACAACGGTCCTAGGTTCAAATCCCAGCAGGAACCAAACCTGTGTTTTTTTTTCTCTTTATCAATGCACAAACCTCATTGAGGTTTCTTTTTATTTATTTGCACTGTTTGACTAATTACTAAGGAATACAGAGGACAAGAGTAAAATGACAGCACCTGGGGTTTTGAACACTCAGAAGCTGCCTGAGAAGAGAGGTGATGTCTGAGCATGTGCGACCAGGACTGGAGCTCTCAGCACTGGTCGTTTCCCCTGGAGACGAGCTGTAAACAATGGATCACTAAAGGAGCAGCTAAAACAAAAACGGTGCAGAATTTTACATAATAATGGTGAAAATGTTTGTTATTTCATTTGCAAGCTTCCCACATCAATTTTACTTTGTGGCAAAACCCCTTTAATGGTTATTGATGGGGTTGAAAGTTATAAAACATTGATGGTTAGCCCACGATAAGCCAAGTTCCCAAAAAATCCATTTAATCAAGCCTAAATAATATTAGAGTAAAAGTTTTTTGGGGGGACCGGGGGTAAATTCTATTTTGGCATTTTATATGTGGAAGACAGCGGATTGCATTAGTTCAATGTTAAGACATTTCACAGGAGCCTGGGTTTAGAGGGTCCGGACTCCTGTATCAGATGACTATATTAGTACATTTTGACTTTCAAAGGGGATGTTTTAGTGGCATGACTTGTAAATTGCAGCTGTGCAACAGAATATTGTCTAAAAATTGCTCCACTGGGGATGTCTCTATTTTCTAAGATGGTAGCGGCTCTAGTGGTTATTATAGAAAAAGGTAATTATCCTGTAGTAGTGTTGTGCTTTGAACATAGGTAGGGGCGGTTCAGCTAGACACGAATTTTGCATTTGATTACAGGAAAATCCAACGACCAATGACCGACCTTTTCCAGACAGAAAAAAGGAAGTGTATCATTCACTGATCGAATATACTTCCTTTTTCCTGTCTGGCAAAGGCTAGTGATCGGTCGCTTGACTATCCTGTGCTCACTGGCAAAATCCTGCACCATCAGAGCCGGCCCTATCTGGATCAGAAGTGCAACAGTACTCTGTAATAAAGCATCTTCAATATTTGAAAATTTGTGTATATCGTTAACAGAAACACAATCTGTGTAATTATGACAGTAGCGCTGTGACGGGAATATTGCATTTAAAGGAGTTCATTTTAATTATCCGAGCAGACCAGATGTGCCGGTGCTTCAGGGACTGGACATCAGCGTGGGGAAGGGACAGACCCTGGCACTGGTGGGCAGCAGTGGATGTGGGAAAAGTACCACAGTCCAACTACTGGAGAGATTTTATGACCCATTCGATGGAGAAGTGGTAATTTATTCCATAATTTAGTTTATTACAGCAGTTTAATGATTTATAGAAATTGTGTACATACGAAGCATAATCTGGATGGTCCACAAAGGTGCCAGGCAATTACTGTATCTGCTTACTTCCTCCATGGTGGCTGGTCATTATTTGGGGTCACCATGTTCAGTAGATAAGCAAGTAGTAGGGGGCACAAGAAAGGGAGTAATGGTGTGTTTACATGGAACAGATCAAATACCAGTTGGAAAATTCCGACCAGTATTTGCTCTGTTTCTGGCACGCAGGGGGGGGGGGGCGGCTTTTTGTCCGCGGTTTGCGGATTCAAGCCCTCCCCCTTCACACCCACATGTTCATGTTCCGCCTGAAAACCGGCTAGAAGCATGAACATGTCCTAAGTTTATCAGAACGCCCGGTTTATCAGAACCGTCCGGTGGAAAATCCGTGCAGTGGGGACTGCTGCATGGATTTTCTATTGAAGTCTGTAGGGAGCGTTGCTTGTCGGTTTTCAGACGGTTTGTAAAACGGCAATCCGTCTGAAAAACCGACAAATAACCTGTGCCTTGGGAACAAGCCCTAAGTGCAAAATAAGAATACACTGTGTGAAGACATAGCTCTAAAAGGAACTGTATACATATTCGCAAATATGCTTAAATAGAACCTGTCCCATAGGTTATGCCCCCTTGTTGAGGACAGCACAAGCTAGTGTCAGACCTGCTGTTTCCAGCACTGTGTCCCTTGTTCGGTAAGATGCTGTAGTTTTCGTGTATTTAATGCTCAAATCTGCAGTTTTCAGCCAGAAAAGTCATAAAAAGAGTCAGTTTTTTCATACCCGCCCACCTCGCCGGCCCATAGACAATCATTACTAGCGGCGCGCATACGCCGCTAGAAAGTGACATTTCAATTATCTCCCCCCTCGGCGTATTCGCCGAGCAGGGAAGGAGACGTAATCCACAGTTCTCTATGAGAACTGTGGATTACCGTAATGAATGGGCCGTTTTCAGCCCGTATTTTGCGCACTTCGGCGCGTAATTACGGACTGAAATACGGCCCATTTTAAGTCGTGTGAACATGGCCTTAGTGTCCGCACTGATTGGACAAGGTCAGATTGTGCAGGCACATACCTCAGTTGGTAACCCCTATCTGACAGATTGGTAATGAATTTCCAGAAGGAACAGCAGAGGAACCACACAACATAGCGATCTAAGGAAAGAAGCTTCAGAATTGTTATTTCATTGGGAACACCAGTATTTACTAAAACGGACATGTCATAAATGGTCATAAGTCCTTTATAAAGGGATTTTCTCATGACCTCAGTTTGTCCCACATTCTATGGTTTTTTAGGGGCAACTATGAAAATACAAGGCACATGGGGCAGAAAACTTATGGGCAGAAAAGTACGTTTTAGACCAAAACCGTTTCATACATGTGGCCCATGATCTCTAGAGCAGTAAAGAATTGGTAATGCACTCCTATTGCAAAATTGCTTGTATTTTGGTGCCTCAAATTCCAGTATCAATCTTAGTAGTGTGAAAACCCATTTAAGGCAGCTACAGTAAATGGGAATGAATGGACAAAAATGGCATCAATCACAACAAACTCCAGAAAGTGAGCACAGCCCATAACCCTAGACTAGGGTAGTGACAGGGAGCTGCAAACAGAAATATCTCTACTGTATATTGTTACTTTCCCTTCTGATCTTGATCTACAGCATTATAACACAGCCATTTACCCCTTACCAACATTTGATGTATTCATACGACATGGTCGGAAAGGGGTTCCTGCAATTTGACGCTTGGGTACATCGTGAGGATCATGCACGCTCACAAGCGGAGCTCGCATGATCACAGCATGGGACCAGCGGGCGGTTATTCCAGTAATAATCCATTCTGGTAGAAGGCAATAAAAGCCTAGTGTTACATGGGAATAACAATATCCATCCTGCTCACTCCAGACTCTAGGTTCTCTTTGTTATTGGGGTATATGGCTATTGCTATCAGTTTTGCAATGTGTATGGAGGTACATCATTTCATTCATCACTTTCTTGTAGAGTGTGGACGGCTCTGATGTGAAGGCTGTGAACATCCAGTGGCTCCGGGCACAGATGGGCATTGTGTCTCAGGAGCCCATGCTGTTTGACTGCAGTATAGCGGAGAATATCGCCTATGGAGATAACAGCCGGGAGGTGCCATTTGAAGAGGTTGAGAGAGCAGCCAAGGCGGCAAATATCCAGAACTTCATTGAATCACTTCCTGATGTAAGTCTCTTTTCCTGTATTTAATACTGGCTGTAGAAATGAAGGAAGCCAGGGGACAGCACGGTGAGCCATGGTCATTGTGTTACAATGCACTGGCAAGTAGAAGTCAAGTCAACAGTGATATACAATGCTGTAATGTACAATCGTGAAATGTGACTCAAGTAGTCCCTGCTTGTTGCATTGGGCCACAGGTTTTCTGCCGGATTTTCGGCAGTTTTAGTATTTTGAAACCGCTGAAAATTCGAAGGTGCACTGTGCTGAATAGACAGCAATGAAAAACCCATGCTGTAGTCTACACAGCACTTTTTTTTATTGTCGCATTAAAAATCCAGTGGAATATACAACATGTATTTGCCGACGGCAAATCCAAAAACCAACCGTGGCTTTTGCACAAAGCTGTCCAGCAATGACAAAATGGCGTTGGATTTCCGACTGTATTTTGTCATATGCTGTGTAGTCCTAGTCTTACGCTGTCTCAGTGGTGTCTGTGGTGATTGCCTATGTACCAATATCATATTAGATTTTGACTCTTTACAGAAATACAACACCCGTGTTGGAGACAAAGGGACGCAGCTCTCTGGAGGACAGAAGCAAAGAGTAGCCATAGCAAGAGCTCTGCTCCGTCAACCTAAATCTTATTATTGGATGAAGCCACGTCAGCTCTGGATACAGAAAGTGAGAAGGTAATGAGGAAAGATGTAGATTTAACAAACCTTCACTTGTCTGTGTAGATCACGGTGGTCAATAGCTCCTTTCTTTTGTGTAGTATACGAGTGATGCTGAGGAGTCCTAAAGAGAGTATGGGTGGGTTGCCAAAATAGCATGAGAAATGAGCAAGGACTCACTTATTGGATGTAGCATCCTAGCTCACTTCCCATGAGCCTTTTAGATTTCAATTTCAGTGGAGCAAGCATGGTGGATAAGTCTCCACACACCTACATGGTGTCTCTCCCTAATGAAAGCTAATGTTTGAGCTAAACAAAACCTATGCATAAAGTCAGGCACACACCCATGTGGGGGTCATATGAGTCTTACTGAGGAGCTCAGTGACCTTAAACATGGTGCTGTCTCCTTCTGTAAATGCTGTAATTACAAGGTGGAAGCATCTAAGAGTAACAATAGCTCAGGCATGCAGAAGTAGAGCAGGCAAACTCACAGAGCGGGCCTCTAAGTGCTGAAGCATGTGGCATATAGAAATCACCTGTTCTTTGGTGCCTCAGTCCACTTTAAATGATGATGCAAGGCTGCCAGGATCCAGAGCCCATCGAGACAAAAAGTCACCAAAATTTATTAGAAAAGGGGCTAGTATCCAAGAAGTAGTGAAGAAAAATCCTTAAAATTACTTTATTCCTCCATAACAAGCGATGTTTCCACCCAAAACTGAAGTCTATATCAAGCTTGACTCCAGTTTGGGGTCGAAACCTCACTTGTTAAAAAAATTTTTTACTACTCTTTCAATGCTGTCCCCTTTTTTGATAAAGCTGTGTAGCAGTACAAGAAGGAGCTTCACAAAATGGGTTTCCACCATGGAGCAGCTGCCCACAAACCATGTTACCACGTGCTGTGGCAAGTGTTGGCTGGAGTGGTGTGAAGCCGCCACCACCACAGGACTCACTCTAAGGAAATGTGTTCTCTGCAGTGATGGATTATTTCCTACTATGGGGCACTCTGAGGGTTCAATTTGGGTTTGTGGATGCACAGTGAAAGCTTTCTAGTGGAATGCATAATACCTAATGGAAGCCGGTGAACAGGATTAAGGGCCACATGTATGAAAACTGTCTAGTTCTAAAATTCTCTTTGTTGCCCATAGCAGCCAATCACAGCTCCCCTCTAATTTCATATAGTACTTTGGAAAAATGTGAGGGGCTCTCTCACTGGTTGCTATGGGCAACAAAGTGAGTTTTGGACCTAGACCGTTTTCATACATGTGGCTATAAGGGGCAAGTGACAAATACCGGTCAGTTTATCCGACCGGTATAAACCGCCTGAAAACCTGTGCCGTGGGGACATGCCCTAAGAGTATGAGGCGTTTTTTAAGGGTTTGGCAACTTATAGTGTTGCGCTTGCTGACCTGACCTAAATTTTGCAAGAGATCACAAGTAAATTGCAGCCTGACATTAACCCTTTAGGCTACGGTCAGACAGCAAAAACCTTCGGAAACCTGGCTTTTTGTCCGATGCACTACCGCAGTTTTTATCACATTTTGTACAAATACCGCAGCCGGTTTTAGCTTTTTTCCTATGGCCATACATTTAATTGTATGGGAAACCGACAGAAAGACGCCAGGCGCCAGTGGCTTTTACAACATATTCCTAAAACCGCCGCCACCAGAAAACGATCTAAAAAAAAAACGACCTGTGTAGACTACAGGTTGTTTTTTCTCTTAGGCCCCGTTCACACGGCTTATTTGCCGACGGATTGGCGCCGTATTCCGCGCCGGATTTGCGCTTCAATACGGCACCAATCCGTCGGAGTCATTACGGTAATCCACTGCTCTCATAGAGAACAGTGGATTCCGTCGCTCCTCCCCGCTCGGCGAATCCGCTGGGCGGGGAGAAAGTGACATGCACATTATCCAGGCGCAATACGCGCCGTGGATAATGGCAGTCTATGGGGCCGGCGGGCTGCGCCTCCGCCCCGCCCCCTATTCACGCCGGATTTGCGAGCGCAATCCGGCTCGCAAATACGCCATGAATAAGCCGTGTGAACACGGCCTTAAGGTCTATGGGCTGGCTGAACAATCGATCGTTTTTGTATGCTGTGTAGACATAACCTTAAGCCCCAGGCTTGAAAAGGCCTTAATGACCAGCTAAATTTTGTACTTTTTGCCTCCATGCGTTTCAACAGTCATAACTTTTTTTATTTTTTCTATGACACAGTTGTGTGAGATCTTGTTTTATGGGGGAAAAGTATTATTCCCAGGCATAGTTTGAGTTTTCATACAAACAACTGTGTAAATTTTAATTTTGCAGCATGAGCATAAAGTGTTTTTCTGCATTTGATTTTTTTAAATTATTTCTTTCACCATTCACATTTTACACTAAATAACCAGTTAGATTAATTGTAACATTATTATGGTCATGTGGATACCTAATATGTGTATGTTTTTTGTTTTATATGTCATGTATGCACAACAATTTTTATTCTTAAATGTTTATTTTATTATTTATTTTATTCCACATTTGGAGATAGGGAAAAGATTTGGATTCAGGACATGCCAAACCTAGTTTCACAAGTTTAATTTCACCAGTTTTGTATCAAACAGGGGCCTATTTCTAAAACACTGATAATGACCGTCCCACTAGAGGTCATTATTACTTGCTTTTAAACTTGGTCATTTAAAAGTTGAAATTTGGTCTTACAATGACATATACTGTACTCTGTTTGTACTACTTTATATCTGACCAATAAAAAGTTTATGGTTAAAAAAAAAAAAACTTTGTCATTGGTGGCGAGTTTCCTGTGTGCTTACTTTTAGTTCTAGATCTAGAAAATGTTATACAGAACATAAAATATATCACAATTCATATCCGAGATGTGTTTTCCTCTACCCCATAGGTTGTACAAGAAGCTCTGGACAAAGCACGGGAGGGTCGCACATGTATCATCATCGCTCACCGACTGTCGACCATTCAAAACGCAGATAAAATCGCCGTCATCCAAGATGGAAAAGTTGTAGAACAGGGGACACATCAGCAGTCATGCAGATGAAGGGGTGTGTACCACTCACTGGTCAATATACAGCTGGGACCCACATGAGAATGAGATACAACATTGCGTCTCCAAAGAAGTGATCAGATTTATGCATCTGGATGTCCGAAAAAGCTAGGCTTGAAGGCGGAGTGTCCTCAAGTTGGGAATCCGAACTTCAAGGGGAAGGCTACAGCTGTTTATGCTCTAGTGTATGAACTGTACAGTATGGGAGGAAACCATAATGTCGATCATACATGGCAAAACATTATATATTCAGCTAGCCCTGCTGCCCACCCCCAACTTCACACTCCAGTAATTCTAATCAGGATGGGCAAGGGAAGTGAAATTTAGAATGTGCTATATGTAAATGCCACTTATTACTTACAAATGAGCCCTTTCAGTGGGTCACGTAGGTTCAGCACCCTTCCTGGTAGAGCAGAAGTCTGGGGGCTTACATGTACGTGCTTACTGGTGCCCACAGATAACGGAGACACATGACCTTTACAGAGGCTGTATTACACTTCTGCCCTCCATTCAGCACTTTCGGGGTGTCTAGTGCTTGCAAAAGTACTACTTATCTTTAATATTGTATGTAGTCAAATACAGAACCAAATTTTGAACATTTTTGTATTCACACTTATTAAAAGAAATACTCATATCCCAGAGGTAATGTTAGTATAGCAGCACCTGCTGTTTCTTTTCAATAGTACATGTGCACATGTGGACACAGAGACATAAGGCCTTATGTATGAAAACGGTCTGGGTCTAAAATTAACTTTGTTGCCCATAGCAACCAATCAGCGCTCATGGCAACCAATCAGAGCCCATAACAACCGATCAGAGCGCCCCTCTCATTCTTCCAGAGCACTTTATGAAATGAAAGGGGCCCTCTGATTGGTTGGTATGGGCTCTGATTGGTTGGTATGAGCTTTGGTTGTTAAGGGCTCTGATTGGTTGGTATGAGCTTTGGTTGTTAACGGCTCTGATTGGTTGCTATGGCCTGAGTGGTTGCTATGGGAAACAAAGTGAATTTTAGACTTAGGCCCTGTTCACACGGCGGGTTTGGCCGCGGTCCCGCAGCCAAACCTCATCTTAACCTCGCTGCAAACTCGCATCTCCCGACACGGGTGCTGGGCATGGTCTCGGCACGGGTGGGGCGCGGCTTGCGGAGATGGTTTGCCCCCATGCAAATTAATAGGCAGAATTGACAGGAGAGTTCTCGCACACGTGTGTCCGTGGCGTGTGAATATTAACGCGGTTTCCCACAGGAAACGATGTTAATAAACTGGGCGCGATTTGGCAACGGTTTTGGCCACGGAAACCGCGTCGGAACCCGCAGCCATAACCGCGGACAAATCCGTCGTGTGAACAGGGCCTTAGACAGTTTTCATACATGTGGCCCTTATGTATGAAAACTGTCTAGAAGTAAGACTATGTTGTCCATAACAACCAGAGCTCATTTGCAACCAATCAGAAACTCAGCTTTTAATGTTCCAGAGCACGATATGAAATGAAAGCGGAGCTCTGATTGGTTGCTATGCGCTCCCATTGGTTGCTATGGGTAACATAGTCTTACTTTTAGATAGTTTTCATACATAAGGCCCTTCGTCCTGCTTCTCTCTCTTCTTTGCCGGGTATCTGGAGGAATCTCTGATGTGATGAATTAATTACTCTATACCTGCAGCATCTTCTCTGTTTCTTAGACAAAATATTAAGCAGATTCTACAACAGGAATCCAACTCCCCACACCAGAGATCCCTGATGGAGAAGGCACAGAAGCAGGACGTACGCTCCCGCACATTGACGAAGATGGACAGAGCTTTAGTAATACTTCTACTTCAATAAACTACCGGATCCCGGAGCATATTTTCCAAAATTTTGGACAACTGTTACAAATTTCACTTAGTTTGTGTAAACTGTACATTACCAATTTTGTCAAGGGGGGGGTGAAAACACGTCT
>JAODAL010062893.1:0-19520 GCA_025379985.1 Phyllomedusa bahiana
ATTAACACAACACGGCAAGAGAGAATGTGAACGCCAGTGTCGCGTCCAGACTTAATATCGGAGTCACAACCCCGCCGGTCTCTGAGGGCTTCATCCCTGCATAGTCATTTGGGCTACTCCTTTTCTCCCCCCCAATTCTTTCCCCCATGTAACGCCATGTTTGCAGCAGTTTATCAATTAAAAAACCACTTCTTCCCGCGAATCTCCCAAAACTTGACTTCGTTCAGAATCGAAGTTTTCCTGAAATTCTAAATGAATTCCACTTCATTAGAATCGTTTCGCCCATGTCTAGTATTGGTGTAAGTTGAGAAATATTGGACATTTTTGCCCATTACAGCAAATCTAGCTTCACTTCGACTCTTCAGGCTCAGGCAGACCCCATTGAAATAAGTCTGCCTGTCGAAGCAGTAATGAGCTAATTTTTGCCGAACCACATTCATATACAGTATGTGTCTAATTTTACGAATGGGTGCACACCCTCCAAGGCCCCCAGAATGCCCCAGAACACCCCTTCATGTTAGCACATTCGAAAGGTTGATCTTAAGAACAATGGTCTAACACAACGTTGGGCGCATAAGACACAAGTCTGCTCAGTTGGGTGCATTGTACCCCAAAAAAGGGTGAAAAACCCTTCATACTTCGCCCTTTTGTCAACAACTTTCTGGGCCCAAAACTTGGGGGGTTTTACTCTAATTTCACTTGCTGTACAGAATTGATCCCTATGCACCATACATTCCTTCAAGCAGCTCTGATAATTTAAAAATATACAGATTGAGAGTGGGAAAGAACAGTAAGTAATGATCAAGTTCATTATATGACAGAGAAAGTTTGTCTTTATTGGCCTTTACTATTTCAAGTGCCTGAAGGGGGGCGTAATTTTACTGGTCCTTGAGCGGACCATTTTAGTTTAAAAATTTATGACATTTGCTAGTGTAAATTATAGTAAATGTGTAGGCGAGCAGACTAGGACTTTTTTGAAAAGTTGAAACGCCAACAAACAGAACAGAAAACGGCTGTAAATCGGTCAATAAATTCCCACTTATGTCAATGGAAAGAAATTTAGTCGGCATGCATATTTCAATTAAAGAAGCAGAATGTATTTAGTTAGTTCTTTAACACCTATGTAATCACCGCTGAAGCTGGATTCTGAACAATGATAACAATATAGGCAGTGGACAACTATACATATCATTCTTGCTTGACAAGTTAGTAATCCCCTTTTTAAGAGTGCAACTGAAGGCAGGAAATCCTTGGGGCATATTTATTTTGGCAAATTGTGCCAAAATACTGTCGTATATACTTTACACCACAGTTATTATGTGCTTTAGACAATTTTTAGCATCATCCAACAAAAGGGTTTTTGTGGAAAAGGGTAGGCTTAATGTGAGACGACATGAGCCAAAAAAGTGCCAAAAATTTGGCACAATTGTTGGCACAACCTAGGCTAATAAATAAATAGTGTAAGGTTTCTAAACATGCCCAAGACTCATCATACAATGATAAATCTGGCACATTTTAGCCTATCTCATCTAAGTTTACACTTTCTAAGTATTAGATATTGTTAATAAATCTGCCACATTTTCTTTTCAGCTGGATATCACACAGATGCCCAAGTTCAAGGTGCCATGGATTAGCACCAATTTTTCACCTTTTATAAACCATGCGATTTGTGCCCTTTTTAGAAATCCGTCCATTCTAAATAATTAGCAAAGTCATTTTTCACATATAATTGCATTTTTGCTAATTAATCTCAGAATTGCTCCCACAAGAATTAAAGATTTGTTTTTAGAGTAAGATCAGATGTTCACATTCCATCCCTATTTTTTCCAAACATTTCCAAAAAACCCTTATCTGTTATTATCACTGAACCTAGAAACACTAACAAAAAAAGTGTGATAGAAAATAAATTTCTTTTTTAGTACTGTCCCCTGGGGTTTAAATTCTTCCAGTGTTTTGGTAAAACGGAAGGTACCAGTGGTGGATTAAGGGGGACCCCCATATTACATATTACATATTACATGTTTTACGGTTGAAAGAAGACACTGTCCATCAAGTTCAACCAAGGGGGGGGAAAATTGGGGATGGGAGAGAGACAAAAAATTATGCCCAGCCTCACCACTGTTAATTACCTTGAAACCCACAAGGCAAGAACCAACTGCTCCCGTGGAGACCGTATCTCTGACCCCAGAGCCTCCACCACCCAAACCAAATTTTACATGGGTACATACCCTTAAATTTTTTATTCCAGGGAGGTGTCAAGCTTTCTTGAAACTCTCTACGTTCCTGCCGTGACCAGCTCCTCAGGCAGGCTATTCCACAGATTCACAGTCTTACAGTGAAGAATGTCTTCTCCTCTGGAGATTGAATCCTTTTTTCTCTAGTCGAAGGAAGTCCACTTGTCTTTTGGGGGGGGTTTTCATTTGAAATAATTTTTCCCCATACTTTTGTAGGGACCATTATATAAATTAATCATGTCCCCCCGAAGCATCTTTTCTCAAACTAAACAAGTTCAATTCACTGACCTCTCCTCATAACTAAGATGCTCCATTCCCCTTATAAGTTTGGTTGCTCGTCTTTGTACTCTCTCTAGCTCCATTACATCTCTTCTATAAACTGGGGCCCAGAACTGAACAGCATATTCTAATGAGGACCACCAATGCTTTGTACAGCGTAGATGACATCCTTGTCCCGCGAGTCCATGCCTCTTTTAATACACGCCAATATCTTACTTGCCCTAAAGGCAGCTGATTGACATTGCATGCTGTTCTGTAGTCTATGATCTACAAGAATGTCCAGATCTTTCTCAACAAACGATTCTCCAAGTTTTTCCCCCCCCTAGGACATAATGATGCCTGTAGATTATTTCTCCCCAGGTGCAGAACCTTACATTTATCCACATTGAACCCTATTTGCCAAGTGGATGCCCAAGCACTCAGTGTGTCCAAGCACTCAGTGTTGCAATTTATGAGTATCTTCCATAGATTGCACTACCCTGCATAGCTTGGAGTCATCTGCAAAAATAGAAACCGTGCTATCGATCCCTTCCACTATATAGTTAATAAATACATTAAATAAGAGAGGACCTAATACTGAGCCCTGTGGCACACCACTCACAACTGGAGATCACTCAGAGTAGGATTCATTTACCACCCACTCTCTGAGTATGATCCAGCAGCCAGTTTTTAATCCAATTGCACACTATTATCTCTAACCCAGTGGATTCTAATTTACCCAACAAACGCTTATGCTTATGCGGACTGTCTTTCGTCCATATCCTCCTTCTTCTCCTCACGTCTCCTGAAGCTAAACGTGGAGAAAACTGAATTCATCATCTTTACACCATCCAACTCCACCCCTCCACCTGATCTCTCTATCACAGTCAATGGCTACACTCTCTCACCAGCTCCACAAGTCCGCTGCCTTGGGATAACCCTTGACTCCAATCTGTCCTTCAAACCACACATCCAAACCCTCACATCCACCTGCCGCCTCCACCTGAAAAAAATATCTCCCGTATCCGTTCTTTCCTTAACTTCGCAAGCACAAAATGCTGGTCCATGCCCTCGTTATCTCCCGCCTAGACTACTGCAACATCCTTCTCTGGCCTCCCAGCTAGCACCCTCACTCCCCTCCAATCCATCCTTAACTCTGCTGCCCGTCTGATTCACCTCTCTCCTCGCTACTCCTCTGCCTCTCCCCTCTGCCAATCCCTCACTGGCTTCCCTTTGACCTGCGAATCCAGTTCAAGTTTGCAACCTTGACCTACAAGGCTCTCCATTACCATTCCCCTCCATACATCTCTGCTCTAATCTCCAGATATCTCCCCTCACGCAACCTCCGCTCCTCACGGGACCTTCCTCTCTGCTCTCCTATTACCGGCTCCTCATACAACCGTCTTCAAGACTTCTCCCGTGCTTCATCCACACTCTGAACTCACTGCCCCAAAACCTCAGACTCTCCCCCACTCTCACCAGCTTCAAAGGCAACCTGAAAACCCTATAACCACCAATAACCCTGCTGTCACTACACTATCCATAACCATGTCTGCCCTCACCTTCTGTCCTTCCCACCTTCCTCGTAGACTGTAAGCGCTCACGGGCAGGGACCTCTCTCCTTCTGTACCAGTTGTTAGTTAGTAATTTGTCACCTTTGTACTTGTTTGACCTATGTTATGTATGAAACCTGAATGTACAGCGCTCTGGAACCAAGGGCGCTCAAAATAAATAATAATAATAATAATAATAATAATAAATAATAATAATAATAATAATAATACAGTGTCAAATGCCTTTGCAAAGTCTAAAAACACAATATCCACAGCTGCCCCACTATCCAGACTTCTACTCACCTCTTCATAAAAAGAAATTAGATTGGTCTGACAGCTTCTGTCCTTAGTTAATCCATGCTGGCAATCACTAATAATATTGTGTTTGTCAATATACTCCTGTATATAGTCCCTTATGAGCCCCTCAAATATTTTTCCCACAACAGATGTTAAACTTACTAGTCTATAATTACCTGGGCAAGACTTGGAACCTTTTTTTGAAGATGGGAACTACATTTGCCTTGCGCCAGTCTCCTGGTACTATACCAGTCACCAGGGAATCTCTAAATATCATGTACAGGGGCACAGAGATAACCGAGCGGAGCTCTATAAGAACTCATGGGTGAATGCCATGAGAGCCTGGAGCCTTGTTCACATTCAGTTTATTCAACTTGGCTTTGACTTTTTCTACACTGAGCCAATTAATTATAGCAAATGATGTATTAACAGTACTGCCACCACCTACTTCTGCACTTGGCCCACCCCCATCAACTACTATTTCATTGATAGTATATACTGAGCTGAAGAACCTGTTTAGTTCCTCTGCCTTCTCTTGGTCAGCAGTGACCAGCTCCCCATCACAAGTTTTTAATGGTCCTGCTTGCTCTGACTTTGGCTTTTTGGCATTGATATGCTTAAAGAATTTCTTGGGATTAGTCTTGCAGTCATTGGCCACCTGCCTTTCATATTGAATTTTAGCTGCTTTTATCACTTTTTTACAGATTTTATTAAGCTCTTTGTAATTTTCAAAGGCTGATGCCGACCCCTCTGACTTATATTTTTTAAATGCCCTTTTTTATTGTTTATTGACTTCTTAACAGAAGGTAGAAGCCATGTTGGTTTTAGTTTTAGTCGCCTATACTTGTTACCCATAGGAATATATTTTGCAATAAATTTCCCCAAAATATATTTAAAGCTCCCCCACTTGGCTTCTATATCACCATTTGCTAATATCTGCTCCCAGTCTAGGTCCTGTATTGCATCCCTCAATAAGGAAAATTTGGCCCTTTTAAAATTAAATGTTTTTGCTTTCCCGCTCTGTTTTTTCTTTTTTCCAGTTTACGCTAAAATGAATTATATTGTGGTCACTGTTACCAAGATTTTCAGAAACCGTGACCGCACAAGTTCTGCTTTGTTAGAAATGACCAGATCCAACAGAGCATCACTTCTAGTGGGTTCCTCCACAAACTGCCCCATAAATTATCCTCTAACAGATTGGGGAACTTCCTTCCCTTTCAGTTGATGTAGAACCGTGACCCCAGTCAATGCCTGGGAAATTAAAGTCACCCATTATTATCACTGTACCTGCCTGTGCTGCCCGCACCATTTGATTATGCATCTGTTCTTCTATCTCCTCAGTGATGTTCGGGGGTCTATAGATTACACCAAAAATAATATTTTCTGTATTATTCCCCCCTTGTATTTCCACCCACAATGTTTCCACATCATTAGCTACTCCGCCCTGTATTACCTCTTTCACATTTGCCTTCATATTACTCCTTACATACAGACACACTCCTCCTCCCCTCCTGTTCGCTCTGTCTTTCCTAAATAGATTAAAACCTTGAAGGTTGACTTCCCAATCATGCGTGGTGTCCAGCCATGTTTCAGCAATACCTACCACATCAATCAGCTCCTCTACAACAAGCACCTCAAGTTCCCCCATTTTGGTTGCAAGACTTCTAGCGTTTGTGAATAGACATTTTATGTTCCCTTCCAGTTTTACACTTTCCGTCAACGGTTTAGGATTGTATCTAACATGTTCATTAGACGGCATGGGATCATACACTACCCGCTCAGTAGACAGCATAGGATTAAACGTTACCTGTTCAGATGACGACATTCGATTAAACATCTCTCCTTTGGTAGATGGCATGGGATGATACTTTACCCTTTCAGATGATGGCATGGGATTATACTTATACTTAGTGGACAGCATGTTGATTATTTTTACACAATTAGTAGATGCATGAGATTACATGAAATATTGTGGGTACCTATATCTTCAATGCTGGTTTGCAACACATGGATCTCCTTATCCACTGGTCTACTCCACCTCCCCCATTCCGCTTCTCCACCCGCTGATATAGTCTGCCCACTCTCTAACCTATCTACTCCTTCATTTTCTATATTGTCCTCCCTCCTCATCCCCAGTTTAAATACTACCGCACCCCGCACATGCTCTGGACTTTTCTACAGACTTGGCTTCACCCTTCTATACTGCTGCACTATCATGTTGTATCTATAGTGAAAATCACAGTTTTGTACTTGCGGGTTAAATTCTGCTTAAAAGAATAGTAGAAAATTGAATCCTTCAGCCTATGTCCAGCCTTTTACAGCTACTATTATATTTGTCAGAACATAGTGTAAATTAAAACAGAAATTTACTCCAATTTCTAGCTAGCTTTTAGATGCATGTACTGCTAATAGATACAACAGATGTATTAAATGGAGTATGCCTAGAGATGAGCGAATCAAAGTGGAATTCATTTAGAATTTCAGGAAAACTTCGGTTCTGCACGAAGCCGAAGTTTATGGTACTTAGCGGGAACGAAGCATCTTTTTTTTTGGTAAAATGGCCATGAGCATATGGCGTAACATAGGGGGCAGAGAAATCTGGGAGGAAGAAAGGAACACCCTCAATGACATGTGCAGACATGAAGCCAATCAGCGACCAGCGGGCTTCTGTGACGTCACAGCCCTATAAATACGGACGCCGTCTTAAATTCTCACACTTCTCACTGTGTGTCCTGTCATAGGTATCTGGCTGCTGCTGCTTCTGCACTATATGGAACTCATAAAGCAAACTCATTTTATCAGTGACTGGGGGGAAAGACCATCACAAGTGTGTGTCATTTACACACTTGTTACTCAACCAGTGTTATTATCTGTAACGGCCGGGGTAGTGGATCCACTGGACCACCACAAGCGATGGTGTAAGCCATGCCAGAGAGTGGAATCTAAGTAGGTCCCGGTTTTCACCAGAGCCCGCCGCAAAGCGACTTGCTTGTGGAGGCAGCCCAGGTGTACCGTGGTACAAAGTCGTGAGGCGTTGACGTAGTCGGGGACAGGCAGTAGGTCAGGGCAGGCAGCAAAGGTTCAGAGTTGAGAAACGTAGGCGGAGGTCAGAAACACGGTAGAGACAGGAACAATGATAACACTTTCTCTAGGGCACGGAGGCAATAAAGATCCAGCAGGGAAGTGACGTGGATCCATAAACTACACTCACCGGCCACTTTATTAGGTACACCTGTCCAACTGCTCGTTAACACTTAATTTCTAATCAGCCAATCACATGGCGGCAACTCAGTGTATTTAGACATGTAGACATGGTCAAGACAATCTCCTGCAGTTCAAACCGAGCATCAGTATGGGGAAGAAAGGTGATTTGAGTGCCTTTGAACGTGGCATGGTTGTTGGTGCCAAAGGCCGGTCTGAGATTTCAGAAACTGCTGATCTCCTGGGATTTTCACGCACAACCATCTCTAGGGTTTACAGAGAATGGTCCGAAAAAGAAAAAACATCCAGTGAGCGGCAGTCCTGTGGGCGGAAATGCCTTTGTTGATGCCAGAGGTCAAAGGAGAATGGGCAGAGACTGGTTCGAGCTGATAGAAAGGCAACAGTGACTCAAATAGCCACCCGTTACAACCAAGGTAGGCAGAAGAGCATCTCTGAACGCACAGTACGGCAAACTTTGAGGCAGATGGGGTACAGCAGCAGAAGACCACACCGGGTGCCACTCCTTTCAGCTAAGAACAGGAAACTGAGGCTCCAATTTGCCCAAGCTCCTCGAAATTGGACAGTAGAAGATTGGAAAAACGTTGCCTGGTCTGATGAGTCTCGATTTCTGCTGCGACATTCGGATGGTAGGGACAGAATTTGGCGTCAACAACATGAAAGCATGGATCCATCCTGCCTTGTATCAACGGTTCAGGCTGGTGGTGGTGGTGTCATGGTGTGGGGGATATTTTCTTGGCACTCTTTGGGCCCCTTGGTACCAATTGAGCATCGTTGCGACACCTTGTTGCATCTATGCCACGAAGAATTGAGGCAGTTCTGAAGGCAAAAGGGGGTCCAACCCGTTACTAGCATGGTGTACCTAATAAAGTGGCCGGTGAGTGTATATAGGGTCAGCGCCCGGCAATTACCCAATTACTGGCTCGCTGGCCCTTTAAATTTACATGAACGAGCACGCGCTAGTGGGCACGCACGCACGTTCCGGCCGGCAGGGGAAGAGAGCAGGACAGGAGCTTGGTCAGGTAAGTGGATGGAACAGGCGCGCCCACGGCCCGTAGTATGGCCAGCGGCGCCACCCGTACCCGCAGGGCGCTCAGGGAGAGGGACATGGGTGCGCCCGCGACCCGCGGACCGGGACGCGGCGCCACCCATTACATTGTCTATCTGCTGCTGCTGCACTATATTGCGTTCTTTATAAAACAAACTCATATTTTATCAGCGACTGGGGGAAAAGACCATCACAAGTGTGTGTCATTTACGCACTTGTTACTCAACCAGCGTTACCATTTTGTTTTAGTTTGTAGGGTTTTCTCCCTAAAGTCCAGGGTGGGTGTACTTCTGCTCCATACATGCCTGAATAACATCTGTTTTTTCTGTAGTGTATTTCATACCCAAGGCTTCATTTAACCTCTTCATTGTGGGTTAATTTGGACTAAAATATAGGGTTTCTCTATTTTTTGGTCCCATATATGCCTAAATTACATATGGTTTTTCTGTAAGGTATTTCATACCCAAGGCTTAATTTAACCTCTTCATTGTGGGTTAATTTGGACTAAAATACAGGATGTCTCTACTTTTTGGTCCCATATATGCTTAAATTACATCTGGTTGTTCAGGAGGTATTTCATACCCAAGGCTTAATTTAACCTCTTGATTGTTGGGTAATTTGGAGTAAAATACAGGGTGTCTCTATTTTTTGGTCCCATATATGCCTACATTACATCTGGTTTTGCAGGAGGTATTTCATACCCAAGGCTTAATTTAACCTCTTGATTGTGTGGTAATTTGGAGTAAAATACAGGGGGTGTGTATTTTTACCCCATATACGCCTGAATTCCATCTCATTCATCCTGTATGGCATTTTATACCAAGGATTAATTTCTCCTCTTCTTTTGTGGGGGAATTTGAGCCAAATACAGGGTGTGTTTATTTCTGCCACATACACGCCTGAAATCCATCAACTTCAGACCGGTGGGGTATTTTAATCTGTGGCCAATTTATTCACTTTTTGTGGAGAATTCTGTGTCAAATCCAGTGTTTGTGTATTTCAGCCCTACATACATCTCAAATCCAGTCAGTCCAGTCTCTTGGAATATTGCTATCTGTGGCAAACAGTACATTTTTTCAATTACTGTGGTGATTCTGTTTAATGTTGATATATGTAGAGCCTCCCTCCCCCAAAAGAGTGCAGAGGGTGTCATCAGTAATTTTGCATTGAAGTCAATCATTTTGCCATTCCTTTGATCCTTCAGTGTCCGCTTTCAGTTGGTCAATAATCTATCATTGCTAAAGACAAAAAGAAACAGGAGTTGATCCCAAAAATAAGTAAATGGAATATTTGCATGTGTTCTGTGTTTTGTCTCCACTCCTGCTTTTGGCTACCTACTCATCTGAAAATCCTGATGCAAACAAAGGACCATGTCACACTAGCCTTACGGCTTCTTCGAAAACACAATCAGTTGTGTTTGTTCTTTTCATTCCTTTGTGACAGATTAAAAGAAGGGGAAAATCAAACATAATGGTAACGTCATAGAGTGGTGGAGGGTGGAAAAAGCATTAGAAAACCACAGGGTGATCGACTGAGAGAGTGGTCAGTTGGCAGCAGCATGAGTAGGTCACAGAGTGGCAAGTGACAGATTGTGAAGGTGGCAGCAGCATGATTAGGCCACAGACTTTCACAAGTACACAGTGTGGAGGTGGCGGTAGCAACAGCAGCAGCATCAGGCCAGAGAGTTGCACAATGTCATAATTTTGAGCTGGCGGCAGCTAGGTGACATAATGAGGGTGTGGCAGTAACAGCAACATCAAGCCAGAGAGTGACATGGTGACATAGCCTGGAGATGACAGCAGCAGCATGAGGAGACCTGAGTGGTGAGGTGGCAGCAGCATCACATAATAGCCCAGTGAAGAGTGGGGAGGTGGGCGTCAATACCACTCCCTGGTGGGTGGTTGAAGCAGAAGCTGGCAGCAGATGTAGGGCATCAGGCGGGTGGCAGCATCAGAATAGTAGCTGAGGCAAGTAGCCAAAAGAATCCAGGGTTCAGGGCCTGCTCCAGGTGTTGTTGCTGGTAGGTACCTAAATCACTAGGGTATGAAGAAAGCTGCTCATCAACAACTCCAGACTCAGGTTGCTGCTGATGGGGCTGGTTCTGCTCCTAACCCCCCATCCCCACACATCAGCCATGGCAGTGGTACATGAGCACTGATGAACCACCCGGTCAGACCTGCTAGAGGATGGACGATGGCGCAGATAGGTAGCGGCCAACTGACTACATAGGATGTCTCTATAGTACTTTAGTTTGTCCTCCGTCTTGGCAAGTGAAAAAATACCCCCTTTTGGGACCGGTAACAAGGGTCCAAGAGGGTGGAGAGCCAGAAGTCATTCCTCTGCCGGATGGTGGCAATTCAGCTGTCACTAGCTAGGCAAATCAGCATGCAGCGGGTCATCTGCGCAAGTAACTCTGAGGGCCGCCCTGCCGCGATCTCCACTGTACACTGCCATGGTGTGTCTTGGTCATCTTCCTTTTCTTCCTAATCCTCCGGCTGCTCCTGTTCCTCTCCTGTCACCTGAATTAAAAAAATACTAATTTTGACAAACACTGCTTGTGCTCCAGTGTCTTCCTTCTCCTCCTCCAGTTCAGCCGCCACTGGACTCATGTGGCCGTGAGATGTAGTCGCCATGTCTCCAGTCCCCTGACCAGACCAGCATCTGTTCCAAGACATGAAGCAGTGGAATGACGTTATTCACCCCGTATTCCTGGGAACTGACAAATAACGTGGCCTCCTCAAAGTGTCTGTGCAAATGGCAGGTGTCCCGCATGAGCTGCCACTGGCTAAAAATTACACAGTGGATCCCTGTCCCCTTGGATCATCAAGAAATCATTAATGACCTTTGTCTGTTCATAGATTTCTCCCTGTTTTGTCTTGTTCATCGATTTCTCCCTGTTTTGCCCTGTTCATCGATTTCTGCATTTTGCCCTGTTCATCTATTTCTCCCTGTTTTGCACGTTTTATTTATTTCTCCCTGTTTTGCCCTGTTCATCGATTTCTCCCTCTTTTGCCTTTTCATCGATTTCTCCTTCTTTTGCCCTGTTCATAGATTTTTCTGTTTTACCCTGTTCATCTATTTCTCCCTGTTTTTCCCTGTTCATAGATTTCTCTCTGTTTTTCTCTGTTCATAGTTTGTTCTGTTCAGCTCAATGAGGGTGTACTTGGTGGTGTAGGAATGTCCTTGCAAAGTTTCCTGGCCAGTTCTCTGAATGGTGCAGAGTCCACCACTTTAAAAGGGACAGCAGTACCACCATCTTGGACAGGAGCACGGTCAGCTTCTGCACTTAAGGATGGCTAGACGCATACTGCTGTCTCTTGGCAATCGTCTCGGTGAACAACTGCTGGCGCCATGAGTGGCAAGGAGCAGTAGCATCTGGACCGGTAGTTGATGGGAAAGACAAACAGCTCCCTTCGGCAGAGGTGGTGGAGCCTTGACTGGCTGAATGGCATGCGTGCCACTGGATGCTGCTGCTGTTGCTGCGGCAAGATGGACCACCACATCTGAGACACGTTTATCCCAGGCCACTGGATGGTAATGCTGCATGTGTTGACGCAGGGCCGTGGTGCTAACGTTAGGTCCCTGGTCACGTTTTACTTTCTGCCCACAGATTTTACCTAAAGCCATGTTCGCCTCCTCCGGTGTCGTATCATAAAGCTGCCACACTGCCAAGTAGGTGATTTTACCAGCAATGCTCCGCACTGACTGACTCTTACTGCCACTACCTCGGTGAGCCCCTGCGCTGCTACTTTCTGTGACCTGCAAAGTAGGTGGTCTAAATCGTGGCCATTTGGCTCCCGTACTCGCACTGCTGCCACCCTGCTGACTCCCGGCCACACTACCGACTTGCCAGCTACGCCACTGCCTGATGCACAAGCTGCCACTCTCTTCTCCCTATGATGAAGCCCTTGCTTCCAGGGCTGGGACGATGGGTAGCCGAAGGTAGGTGGCCGCCTAGGGCGCCACTTCATCCCAGGCAGAAAAGTGGGCGCAAGCAGGCATAGAGTGGCCTGAATTTTCCATTTGGAGGGCACTTTATGCCTTGTTTAACTAGGGCACCAAAATACCTTGTCCCAGCCTTGCTTGCTTCACCCGGATCCTAAGTGCGATCGGCTACATCGATTAGTGTTTGCC
Source organism: Phyllomedusa bahiana (assembly GCA_025379985.1). Classification (NCBI taxonomy): domain Eukaryota; kingdom Metazoa; phylum Chordata; class Amphibia; order Anura; family Hylidae; genus Phyllomedusa; species Phyllomedusa bahiana. Next base: position 12,744 of record JAODAL010062893.1, read on the forward strand.
TGTCACTGCTGTCCACCTCAACGGTGTCGCTGTACAAAGCCTGACCACTCACAACATAACCCCCCCATGCAACTCTCCTCATCACTATTTGCCCACTTCTGCAAGAAGCAGCGGATGTCTTCCCCACCTCTTTGCTGCCCACTGTCCTCAAATATTTTGTCCTCACTGTATAGTGGCGCAGAGGCCACAGCACATAGTAGTTCTCTGGCTGTGGGAAGCTGACAGGACAGAGGTGGTTTGAGGACAGGTGAGGTCCCCTCACCCTCACCTGCTCCCGGGCCATGCCAAAGAGGGGTTATGTGTGACAAACCCACCGACTCTTGGCTGGGGTTGTCAGATGTCATCTGGGAGAAAGTGTATGACCTAGTGTGTTGTCAACACATGGCTGGTAGATGACACCGGATGCTGTGGCCCCGCAGGGTGACTCCTGCTGTGATGTCCCTTTACTGTGCTGTGATCTGTGGTGGCTCCAGGAGCCTACTATTGTGTTCTTTGACGCTATGGTAGGATCTTAGCCCTCAGCTTGTTTTTTTCCAGCTGGCGCCACCATGACTTTATCAGGCTGCGTTCCCGCATCAGTTATTTGGTCAGTTTTGCCCCCGTAAGTGCCCAAAGAATTTTAAAGTGAAGCGCTTCTAAGAGTGGCGGCTGTCATGTGCGTGTCATACCAGAACACAGCATTGTATGAAGAACAAACCATGCTCCCTATGCATATTTAAGCATGGCACAACGTTCTACAACACCATACAGGCTCTCTGCAGCCAGGAAATAGCTGTTTTTAACGCGATTCGTTGCAAATTTATTTGGGTCGAAACGAATTTTGTCGGAAGATTCGGCGAACTCGGCGAATCGAATTTTTGAGAAATTTGCGCATCTCTAACCATGACCCCAAAAGCTGGAAAAATTACCTTTCAAACACTCTTAAATATTGTGAAGAAGAAATGCCTTTTAGAAACAATAGGACCTGGATTATAACCAGCAAAATGACCTTTTGGACATTCTCAATACAATTAGCAGTAAGAAATTAGCATTTCGAAAAAGTTTTTTTCAAGCTGACCATTTCTTTTTCAAGAGGAATGTGATGTAGACCAGCTACTAATTGGTGACCTCAGCAACTGGGGCAAGAAAATCATAAGAGATCCACGCTAGAGATGGGAGAATTTCTAAAAAATTCGATTCGACGACTTCGCTGAATTTTCCGACAAAATTAGTTTTGACCCGAATTACTTCGGGACGAATCACATTAGGGTGCTGTAGAACATTGTGCCATGCTTAAATATGCAGAGGGAGCTTGGTTTGGTCTTCATGCAATGCTGTGTTTTAGTATGACACGCACATGACTGCTGCCTCTCTTAGAATCGCTTCACTCGAACATTCCCTGGGCACTTACGGGGGCAAAACTGACCAAAAAACTGAAGTGGGAACGCAGCCTGACAAGGTAACGTCAGCGCCAGCTGGAAAGAAACGAGCTGAGGGCTAAGATACTACAATAGCATCAAAGAACACAGTAGTAGGTTACTGGAGCCACCACAGATCGCAGCACAGTAAGGGGACGATGGCAATAGCCACGCCAGGGAGCAGACTCTAAGTAGGTCCTGGTTTTCACCAGAGCCTGCCGCAAAGCGGGATGGACTTGCTGTGGCGGGAGTCTATCAGGTTGCTACCCCTGACGTGACTTGCTTGCGGTGGCAGCCAAGGTGTAGCGAGGTACAAAATCGTAAAGCAAACTCGGAGTCGGGGACAAGTGTAAGGTCAGGACAGCCGGCAAAGATCTTGGTCAAGGGACAGAGGCAAGAGGTACGGTACATGGATATGACAGACAAGGCTCAAGGAGGAGGCGGAGGAGGTTTTTACTTTCTGTAATTTGGACAGACGATTCACATTCTTCATACTGGAGAAGCTCATCCAAAGCCAGTTTTGCAGCATTTGCTTTTGCTTCACCATTCCAGTTTTGTACTAAATTCCATCACTAATAGCATCGAATGCAAAATAAGCACCCTGTAGTTAGGGTCTCCTTCAGTTCAAGTACGCTGCATTTGAACAAATTTGTGTCACTCAGAAACTGGATTCAAACTACCATGTTTAGACTTCATAATAAACAGCGTTGTAACTTTTTTAGGTATTAATGAGGAAGCTGATGAAGGTAGAATTTCCTTGGCCAAAAATGGTTTCGGAACGTTAGCAATCTGACTACGGAGTATATCTCTATAGTACTTGAGTTTGTCCTCCCTCTCAGCAGCTGGAAAAAAGGCTTCCATTTTGGACCGGTAGCAAGGGTCCAAGAGGGTGGAGAGCCAGAAGTCATCCCTCTGCCGGATGGTGACTTTTCGGCTGTCACTAGCCAGGCAAATCAGCATGCTGCGGGCCATGTGCGCAAGTGATTCTGAAGGACTCCCTGCCTCCATCTCCACTGTATACTGCCACGTTGCTTGGGGGTGCTTAGGGGACAGTGGAACAATGACAGAGAGTGGAGGTAACGGCAGTAGCCACAGCAGCAGCATGAGGTCAGATAGTGGCACAACAACACAGTGTGGAGGTGACGGCATCAACAGCAGCAGCAGCAGCATAAGGTCAGAGAGTGGAACAATGACAGAGTGTGGAGGTGGCACAAACAGGAGTAGGCCACAGAGTTGCACAATGACACAGTGTGGAGATTACGGCGGCAGCCACAGCAGCAGAATGAGGTCAGAGAGTGGCACAATGACACAGTGTGGAGGTCACGGCAGCAGCCACTGCTGCCATGAGTCCAGACAGTGGCACAATGACATTCTGGAGGTGGCAAAAACAGGAGTAGGCCACAGAGTGGCACAATGACAGTGTGTGGACGTCATGGCAGCAGCAAGAGCATGAGGTCAGAGAGTGGCACAATTACACAGTGTGGAGGTCAAGGCACTAGCAACAGCAGCAGCAGCAGCATGAGGTCAGACAGTGGCACGATGACACAGTGTGGAGGTCACGGCAGCAGCCACAGCAGCAGCATGAGGTCATAGAGTGGCACAATGACACAGTGTAGAGGTGGCACAAACAGGAGTAGGCCACAGAAAGGCACAATGACAGAGTGTGGAGGTCACGGCAGCAGCCACAGCAGCAGCATGAGGTGAGAAAGTGGCACAATGACATTCTGGAGGTGGCAAAACCAGGAATAGGCCACAGAGTGGCATAATGACAGAGTGTGGAGGTCACGGCAGCAGACACAGCAGCAGCATGAGGTCAAAGAGTTCCACAATGACCCAGTGTGGAGGTGGCACAAACAGGAGTAGGCCACAGAGAGGCACAATGACAGAGTGTGTAGGTCACGGCAGCAGCCACAGCAGCAGCATGAGGTCAGGCAGTGGCACAATGACACAGTGTGGAGGTCACGGCAGCAGCATGAGATCAGAGAATGGCACAATGACACAGTGTGGAGGTGGCACAAACAGGAGTAGGCCACAGAGTGGCACAATGACAGAGTGTGGAGGTCACAGCAGCAGCCACAGCAGCAGCATGAGGTCAGACAGTGGCACAATGACATTCTGGAGGTGGCAAAAACAGGAGTAGGCCACAGAGTGGCACAATGACAGAGTGTGGAGGTCACGGCAGTAGCAAGAGCATGAGGTCAGAGAGTGGCACAATGACATAGTGTGGAGGTCACGGCAGCAGCCACAGCAGCAGCATGAGGTCAGAGAGTGGCAAAAATGACACAGTGTGGAGGTACGGGCACCAGCAACAGCAGCAGCAGCATGAGGTCAAAGAGTGGCACAATGAGTGTGGAGGTGGGTGGAAATACCAGTCCCTGGTAAAGATGGGTAGGCAGTGGAGAAACTGGCAGCAGATGTGTGGCATCGGGTGGGTGGCGGCATCAAAATTTGTGGCTGAGGCAGGTAGTTTGAATCCAGACTCAATTTCTCAAAGTTTTGGTGAGGCGTCATGGCTGACATAAACTGATGCCTAAGGCATTGGTGTGTGGAAATCCTGGCCAGTCCAGGCCTGATTCATCTTGACAAAGGTCAGTCGTTCCACATTTCGGGTGGACAAGCGAGTTCTCCTTGGGGTAACGATGGTCCCCACCGCACTGAACACCCGCTCTGATGCCACGCTACTGGCCGGGCAGGACAGCTTCACCACTGCAAACTCGGCAAGTTGCGGCCACACATCTAGTTTGGCTGCCCAGAAGTCCAGCGGATCTTCTAACTGGGGTGGCAGAGTACTGTCCAAGTAGGCCACCATCTGTTGGTTCAGGGTCTGCTCCAGGTCCTGCTGCTGCTGCTTCTGCTGGCAAGTGCTCTCCTCACTAGGCGGGTGAATGAAGCTGCTCATCAGCGACTCCAGACTTAGGTTGCTGCTGATGGAGCTGGTACTGCTCCTACTCCCCCACCCCCACACGTTCCCACAGCAGCCATGGCAGTGGTACGTGAGCGCCGAGGAACCCCCCGGTCAGACCTGTCAGAGGATGGACCAGGCTGCACATAGGCAGTGGCCAACTGACAACGGAGAATTTCTCTATAGTATTTGAGTTTGTCCTCCCTCTCAGCAGCTGGAAAAAAGGCTCCCATTTTGGACCGGTAGCGAGGGTCCAAGAGGGTGGAGAGCCAGAAGTCATTTCTCTGACGGATGGTGACTATTCAACTGTCACTAGCCAGGCAAATCAGCATGCTGCGGGCCATGTGCGCAAGTGACTCCCTGCCTCCATCTCCACTGTATAATGCCCCGGCGCTTGCGGGTCATCTGCCTCTTCTTCCTCATCTCCATCTACCTCCTCCAGCTGTTCCTGCTCCTCCGCTACTGTCACCTGGGTAGAAAAACCACTAATTTCACCAGACAATGCATGTGCTCCAATGTCCTCCTCCTTCTCCTCCTCCTCCTCCAGTTCAGTCCCCACCGGACTCATGTGGCCACGAGATGCAGTCGCCACGTCTCCAGTCCCCTGCCCAGACAGATTTCTCAGCATCTGTTCCAGGACATGAAGCAGTGGAATGACGTCATTCATCCCGTAGTCCTGGCGACTGACAAATAACGTCGCCTCCTCGAATGGCCTCAACAAACGGCAGGTGTCACGCATGAGCTGCCACTGGCTGACATCAAAGTTACACAGGGGAGTACTCCTGTCCACCTGGATCATCAAAAAGTCATTAATGGCCTTTCTCTGTTCGTACAGTCGGTCCAACATGTGCAGGCTGGAATTCCAACGAGTGGAAACATCGCATATCAGCGTGTGTTGGGGGAGGCCATTCTGCCGCTGCAACTTGAGGAGGGTGTGTCTGGCTTTGTAGGAATGGCTGAAGTGCATGCACAATTTCCTGGCCATTTTCAGAATCTTCTGAAGATCGGTGGAAGACTTCAGGAACCTTTTCACAACCAGATTGATCTCGTGCGCCATGCAGGGCGCATGGATCATCACCCTCGGTGCAGCGCGGACACCATGTTCCTCCCATTGTCCCTCACCATGGTTCCGATTTGCAGTTGGCGTGGAGAAAGCCACACATTGATTTTTTGCTGCATGATGCGGAGCAGTTCCTCCCCTGTGTGACTTCGTTCACCGAGGCAAGCCAGGTGTAGAACTGGTGACACCGCTGTTCCCTACACATGTGGTATGATGGAGCAGCACTTGTGGAGGCTGAGATTGTGTTGGTGGTGTTGGAGGAGGCGGACATTGGCGCATGAGCAGCAGTTTGACAACGTGGAGGAGAAATCGCCGTTTCCTGTCCAAGTTGTTGGTATGGCTGGGCAGGAAGCATATTCACCCAGTGGGCCATAAAGGACATGTACTGGTCCTGACCGTAGTTACAGCTCCACACGTCCGCGCTGTCGTGCACCTTGGAAGAAACCGATAAGCTCAAGGACTGGCCCACCTTCTGTTCTACATATTTGTGAAGGGCTGGTACTGCCTTTTTGGAAAAGACATCACGGCTTGGAACTCTCCACCTCGGCTCGGCACAGGCCATTAGTTGTCTGAACGGTGCAGAGTCCACCATTTGGAAAGGGAGGGACTGCAGTACCAACATACTGTTGTCTCTTTTCAATCGCCTCGTTGAACGACTGCTGGCGCCATGAGTAGCAAGGAGCAGGAGCATCTGGACCAGAAGATGATGGCAAAGACAAACTGCTGCTGCTGTTGCTGCGGCGGCAGGATGGACCACCACATCTGAGCCAAATTTCTCCCAGGCCACCGGATGGTGACACTGCATGTGTTGATGCAGGGCCGTGGTGCCAACGTTAGCTCCCTGGCCACGCTTCACTTTCTGCCCACAGATTCTACATATACCCATATTCGGCTCCTCCGGTGTCTTAGCAAAGAACTGCCACACCGCCGAGTAGCTGATTTTACCGCCAATGCTCCGCACTGAGTGACTACTACCGCCGCTTCCTCGCTGAGCCCCTGTGCTGCTACTTTCTTGGACCTGCGATGCGGGTTTTCTACCCCGTGTCCATTTGGCTCCCGAACTCGCACTGCTGCTACCCTGCTGACTCACGGCCACACTACCCACTTGCGGCTGCGCCGCTGCCTGACGCGTAAGCTAACGCCCTCTTCTCCTGACGATGATGAAGCCCTTGCTTCACCAGGCTCCCAAGTGCAGTCAGCTACATCATCATCGATTATTGTTGGATCTTCACTACTGTCCTCCTCAACGGTCTTGGTATGCAGAGGCTGTAACCCTCACAACATGACCTCCCATGCCACTCTAGACATCTATACTTTGCCGCCTACTGCAAGAAGCAGGGGATATCAGCCCCATTTCTTTGGGCCAATACTGCTGACGTCCTCAAATTGTTCTCCTCGCTGTAATGGGGGCCTGACCC
>JAODAL010062894.1:0-19519 GCA_025379985.1 Phyllomedusa bahiana
TTAGGCCCGGAAGGGTCAAGGTGTTGTTTGTTGGCTCACCTCAGCCATTTGCTAGGCCCTAGCCTACCTCAAACCTGTCCTTAATTCTCTACCACTAAGGGACTCACACAGGATCCCCCAGTGCTACTCAGGAGGGTGCAAGTCCAGTCAGAAAACCTTCTGTCCGCCCGTCTGGGAATAGAGGGTCTCCCACCAGCGGTCTTTAGTCTTCTCGGGTTCCAAGTCAGAGATCACGCACTTCTCATGCGTCAAGCATGCGGAATAGCTTCAGTCTGTCTCAAATCCGAGTATTCAAGAATCAGAGGTCCTTCAAACCAGGTCTTTTTCTCAAAGCCTGTCCCCTTGGTGTAAGAATCCCTCTTCAGGAATAAGGTCTGTAATCAGTTATCTTTCTAAAGAAATACTCCCTCCCAGCATCTCAAGTTATCGGGAGTCTGACACTTTACTCAGGACTGTTGCATCATTATCAAAGCTGCCGCTATTACATCATACTCAAGTCAAGTCATTGTTACTGCATCACAGTTTTTGTATTCCTGGTTGCATCCAGAGACAAGGGCTCAACTAGTTATTGCTGCAAATAAAATGCAACTACCGTTGTTTCCGAACCATGGCATTGGTCGTCTAGTGATTGGTGTCTTGACTAGGGACAACGAAGAATTTTTGGGTGCTCAGGTCCCTGGGGAAGTTAGCAAAATTTTTACCCTCATGCCATACATCGTTACCCGTGACAACAACCATGTTAAAGGGGCCACCCCAGGGTTCCGAGTATGCCAAATGTCTATGGGCCGGCGAGGTGCCGGCCTCCCGCCCCCAGCCACACGGCGTAATTGTGGGGCGTAATTACGCCCCGCAGTTAAGCCGTGTGAACCTAGCCTAAGAGTATGTTCACACGGCTTTATTTTGATTGGGCAGTTCCGACACGGATTCAGAGCAAAATTTACCTCAGAATAGCAGGTCCAAGCAAATTTCCACCTTACGTTCTTTCTCATGGAAAAAACTGCATTGTTGTGCACATGATGCTCATTTTTCCTCGACGCTGACTTCTTTCTTTGAACTACTTTGCAGAGTAGATCCCTAAACCTGACTGTGGCATCCTACATGTTTGAGTTGTATCAAAGGTACCCTACTTGAAAGGTTTTGCCTCTTTATCCATCGAATCAAGGAAATTATTTAGTGGTGGGGGAATTCAGTATTTTAATCCTTTCCCATGTAGACATCTAGAATGAACTTTGAGGCTGGCATGCATGGAAGTGAAAGAACCAGAAGGTTCATGATATCTTTCAGGGAAGATAATTGTAATTTAGAAATAAGTATGTTTTAAAAATGATGTACTCTAAACTTGTCCAATGATAAAAAAAAGATGATGTTTTTTGGACATGAGAGGCAGATATACACAGAGTGGCCTGAAAGTGAAAGTAGGGATCAGATAACAGGTAAGCGGACAGACAATTGAATCTTACTGCTCCCGTGTCGACTGGGTGCCTAGGGCCCACCAGAGGAGTTGATCTTAGGGGCCCACTTTGCCTCGCTGTCTCCGCATCTGTGGGTCCCCCCGCCTAGTTTTGTTCAATTTATGAGCCCCAATGTGATAACTATAATTAACTGTAATCAAAGGGGGCGCTGGGGCTTTTAATTTTCCTTCCCCTATGCAAAGGTTAGGGGGTTGGTGAATATAAAGGTTTAATGATTTATGTCCCCTCCTGAATTAACATTTTATATAAATTAAAAAATATTAAAAAACTTTTAAAACAAATACTGGTAAGAAACCCCTAATAATGGTCATCCGTTTCCAAATAAAATTTACAAAACCCTAAACCCGGCCTATTTTCCAAAATTCTAGTAAGACCAAATACCCATATGACCCATTTTCCCACCCCATATGACTGAATAATCCACCCAATCATGAAAATATCACCACCACATAGTGACTGAATAATACCGCCACATTAGTACTGAATATAAAACCAATACTTCTTCATTTCTTCATTCATTTCCTGCTGACTTTTCCAAGCCCAAAACTCGCCCGCAGTTTTTGGGGACAATATTTAGAATCTTCATTTTTGCAACTTTCCAACTTTTTAAAGCTGTGCAGGGGTGGAGGCAAATTCAGGAAAAAACTTGAGCCCAGTTCCCGAGTAGGAACAGAGGATTAACCCCGGAGATTGTGTACGTTGGTGATCCCCCGAATCATATTGTTGGATCGATGGAGTTCAGTATGTCATGCTTTTTGCTTTTTGTAGTGTTTTTTTTTTTTTTTTTTACAGTTTCCATGTTGATTTGATGGATTTATTGAACCAGTGTTTGATCCATTTCTTTTATACAAAGGCCCTGGTGGTCGTGTCGGGTGTTTTTTTACCATTTTTTCCGTGTTAGAAAAAAAGGTGTTTTTACAGCCCTCCCGTTTAATAGAATGGGGCTTGTGTCAGCCTTGGGGGTGACAAAAAAAAACCGTGGCTGACACCAAAATCTCACCTAGTAAAAGAGGAAATCTTCGACTCTCTATTACTAACAGGAAAATAGTGGAAAAAAAAAATAACGGGAAAAAACACAAAACCCCCTTTATTTAAATAACACTCCCCAAAAACATCCCTCTTAAAAAAATGGATACCAAAAACATTGACACAGTCCAGTGGGGAAACTGTGAAATAAAGAAACATAATCGGCATGGGGGTGGGGGCTAACTATCATGAGTAGGGGGAAACAAGGTAAATTGCCCCCAGATAGGTGTTTGCCCCCAGGTAGCTAGGGTTTAAATTGCCCCCAAAAAGTCATGTAAATGGTCCAGTATAGCTAGTATTGACACTTGGTAGCTAGCTAAATTGCCCACAGATTGCTAGGTAAAATTGCCCCGATAGCTAGGTTAAATTGCCCCAGGAAAGCTAGGTAAATTGTCACCCAGTTGCTAGTTTGCCCCAAGGTAGACTATGTAATATTCCCCCAGAGATATGTTAGTTTGACTCCAGGTAGCTAGGTATAAATTGACATGCAGAGATTTCTAGCGTTAATATTGTCCATAGGTAGTTGTTTGCACCCTGATAGCTACGGTAAATTGCCCCAGAGGTAGCTAGGTTTAATTTCCCCCAGTTAGGTTAGTTTGCCCCCAGCCCTCCTGGGTAAGCTAGGTGGTTAGTTTGACAAACTGGGATTGCTAGGGTAAATTAGGCACGCCAGAATTATTGTATGTTGCCACAGGTAGCTAGGTAAATTGCACGCTGAAGCATAGGTTTGTTTGACAAAAGAGATAGGTTGTTTTCCCCAGATAGCTAAGGTAGTGAGTTTGCACCCAGATTGCGAGGTTGTTTGCCAACCTGATAGTTATGGTAGAGTTTGACCCACAGATTGCTAGGTAATTTGTCCACAGATATGTAGTTGACACCAAGGTTGCTAGGTAAACTTGCAATCCCCGCCGAGGTAGGTAGCTAGGTATATTGCTCCCCAGTTAGTCTTGGTAATTTGCAGCACCACGGGGTAGCTAGGGTAATTTTGCCCCTGATAGATAGTCTTGTCACAGGTAGCTCAGGTAGTTTGCCCAAGATGGCTCTAGGTAAATTGCTTACCCAGGTTGATATGGTATATGACCACAGATTGCTACGGTAAAATGCACCAACAGATAGCTAGGTAGTTTGCACCCCAAATTGCTAGTTTGCACCCAGGTGAGTTTGCTATGGGTAGATTGCCCCCAGATAGGCTAGGTTAAATTGCCACCCAAATAGCTAGTTTTTCCCCTAGGATAGCTAGGGTAATTAGCCCCCAAGATAGCTAGGTCAGACCTCATGGGGTGATAAAAATAAAAAACTCACACATTTTCAAGGTTACAGGTATAGCGGGCTGTTGAAGGGACGGGCTTCACACTGCGGTCTTCTAGTGAGAGCCGGCACAGGCTCAGCGCGATGATATGAATTGCGATGTCTGGTTGTGGTGACGCAGTGACGGAACTAATAGTAAGTATGACGGCCTATTGGATTTTGACCCTTACTAGGCTGTATTTTGGAGATGAGTGTGCCGCACAACAGAAATGCCTCGTGTGAGAGCTGCCAGGACGGACGGGCTCCCCCGGGGTATTTCTAGGCATAGTAGTGGGCCTGGGCCAGGCTTCCTGTGGCGCTGGCTCCGCGCTTGAGCTGGACCAGGGGCCTACCGGAGGAGCCCCGTTCATCCTAGTGGGCCAGTCCAACACTGGCTCATATAGCTCCTCTAATTAAATTGATTGTCAAGTATGGTATTTTTCAGTCCTCCTTAGTAACATGCCATCGATTGTAATGATGGGGTGGTATGCCTGTAATACTCAAACCTAATTGGGCTCTTAATGAACAATGATATGGTTGTTTAATTTAAATTTTTATTTAAAATGAATTTTACAACTGCCTTTTTAGGAATACAAAAGAGCTATTGTTTACAATGATGGATCTTTTGTGCACAGAACAGGTATGTACATTTTATTAGTGTGCTACTTCAGGTGTTACAAGCTTGGGCGCAATAATTCGCCTTAGGAAGTGTTTACATCCCCCTAGGCCATGAATTAATATCAATACAATGTCTCTATGTGCCAATAAATACTGTGTTTCAAATTAACTAGTTGTGTGTTATAACTTTTAATGAATTTTATCGGCAACCTGTATTCAGCAGATGAAGTCGAGGTGGCGCTGTGTTCTCTGTATACACTGTGTTTTTTTGCGGTAGCCCAGAAGGTTTGCTATAGATGCGCTGGATGTATCTTTGTTGCTTAAGGTTGACAAATTGATTACATCACAGACCTCGGCGACACATGTGCGCTTAAGGCTAAATACCCAAAAAACAGAGGGGGGGCTACGAAGAAAAAAGAAGCCTCTAAACAACCCAGCAAAAGATTTTGATGTCATTCGTGCTTACCCTTGCAAAGATATATTATATTAAATCATCTCTTAAATTTTTTTCATCAAAACTTCATTTAATGTTATTAATTTAAAAATGTTTTCGACCATTAAACATATAATGCATATTCATATGCTTAAGAGATAAAAAGTATTAATGGGGCACTTGGCGATTTGTACTGCGATATACTGGCTGTGGAGTATACTCTCAAATCAGTGTTAGCAGTATCCTGCTTGGAGGTTCTTCAAATGAGCAAGGCCTGAGAGGTATGAGCCGAAAGTTTAAATAGGTTTTCTCCCAGGCTACGCTCCACGACAGATGATTAGGGTTTGCGGCGCAGGGCCCTTTCCGATTGGCCATGGACTGACACACCCCTTGTTGGGGAGAGCTGCAGAGATGTCACTCCTAAGCTCCTGTGCAGCAACCTCCATCTACCTGGGCGTGGGCAAAGTGCAGTGGGTTTAACCCTCTTACCGGGCGTTGCCGCACATATACAACTGGAAAGGCGGCACTGCCTGGGAAGTATATAGTACCTCCCTTTTTTTTTGGAAGTAGCCACCTGGGACCCTCCTACTGGTTTTGTGTTTCTGCTGGATGAGCCTATTGAGAAGTACCTAATTATGGGCCTCTTTTTTTGCATGTAGGGACTTCTCCACCGCCAGTTCCTGTGCAGGATCCTGAAGGCCAGAGAGATGTCATGATAGGGTCCCTGGCACTGCCCGCAGAAGATGGGGCACCTATCTGATGGAGACCAGGATAACTGTCGGCCTGTGATAATGTCACGTCAGAGGAGTTGCAGTGGGCCCTGTAATGCTTACCCCTCCCAACTGTTCCTGCCTACTTGGCCAGCTGCCCTAGGTGCAGACCCAAACTGGACGACAGTCCACTACGCTGCTGATAGATAGTGAAGGGCTGTCAGGGCAAAAACGCAAGGTCTAAAGGGTCCCGGGTGTGATAATGAGTCAAGATCGGCAAACACCACAATCAGGGAACATAAGAATAAACTGGAAACCAAGCGAGGGTCAAACCACGAGCCAGGGATCGATGTACATAAACGGAGAGCAATAAAGTAGTCAAGACAAGCCAGGAGATCTAATACCAAAGGGAAGCTATATAAAATATAATTAATCACCAGGAAATGTACTGGGGGAGGAAACCTTCATACAGGCAAGGCCTCTCTGTGAGGGTCTTTGCCAGTTTTAAAAGGTTTCACGGGACCTCAGCCCAGAAGCTGTTGGTTTGGGCTGCGGGTGTTCCGGGCCCTAGAATTGGCCTGACTGACTCAACCCTTGTTGGGAGAGGATGCAGAGAGCTGTCACTCCATAAGATTCACCGTGCAGCAACCTCTCCCAGGGCGTGGGCACAGAGAAGAGGGTTTAACCCCTTACCGGGCGTTTGCAACAATACAAACGGAAGGCTGCCCTGCCTGGAAGTATGACACTAGGTAGAGAATGCGTTTGTTCGTTATATTTAAATAGATGGATTGTGATTAATTGATAAACTCTTGCAAACCTATCATCAAATAATTACCAGGTTACCTGAAGGAAGTTCCTCGGGTTGTTAAAGATCTTTTCGTATTTTTCATAGGTCCCACCTAATTACTTATGGGTTGTCTGATGTTTACAAGCCTGAATTCGAGTGTATACACTCAAAGACCCGGTTTGAGGAAGTTTTGCGGTTTGTATTCCCCACTTTACTAAGTTATTGTTCTATACTGTTCAGAAATTTAATTTTTTATTTTTTTTAGAATGTTTCATTTGATTTTTATATATACAAAAACTTTTTCAAAATTTGTTGGAGAAGTTTTACTTAAAGTTGATTGGTGGTGGTTACCTATGGGGGCTATGGCTTCACCTTCCATTGGCTTCCTTTAATGGCGTGGTGGGAACATGCATTTATTTATAATGTCGATAATCCCTATTCAGATGCTGTGGTCTGGTATGGGTGCTACATAGATGACCTCCTCATAGTCTGGGGGGAGTTTAGAGGGTCAAGCATAAGTAGTAGCGTCCCATACCAGACTTTGTCAACTATTTTTATTCAACAATATTATTTAACTATCAGAATTTACTCACTATAAGTGTGGGAGGGCATTTTGTATAGAATTCTTAGACATATTATTAAGGGGTGATGGTAACAAAGGTAAGGTGGATACCACTTTTTATAGAAAATCAATAAGTGGAAATACTATTTTTTTTTTCATATTTAAGAAAATTTTATTAATAGATAAAGCAATGAGTCAATAATTAAACTCACATTTGACATTAAAAAGTAACTGATAAAGTGATAAATGGAGGGCAGAGGTACATAGCCTCAAAAATACACAAACTAAATAGATTGCTCATGTCACAATAGGTAACAGTGAATACGTAGAACGTAAGAACATAAACACATGTTTGAAGCTACACATCGGAGTGGGTAAAAATGCCATTCTCACTTTTGTATTATGAAGTTGTTGAACCAGTACTATAGCGAGGTACTCGTATGTGCCCCTACAGTTTAGGGCTAAAGGAAAGGACGACAGATCACGATTTGTTTATATGCAAAATAGAGGAACAAAGAATCGACATACTAGACAAACAACTTATATCCTTCACACAATGCACCCATACATCACATACGACAAGCAAGGAAGGGGCGAGCGGCAAAAAAAAAAGGGGGGTTTGAGGTGTAGGAGGGGGTGGGGAAGAGAAGGGGGTAGGTATTAAAGGCGAGGGAGAAACGTGCTCTCTCCCACCACATCGAGCACATATTAAGAGGTAACTGAGAGAAACAAAGTGCGGGGAATTCTGAAAGAGGCGACCAATGGAAACCAGGTCTTACGGATTTATCTTATTTGTTCAGGAGTAAGGGCAATCAGCTCCTCCATCGTCTCAACAGACCCAATCTCCGCAAACCATTCGTCCAAGGACGGTGGGTGGAAATACTATTTTGAGAGCCAACAGCTGTCATCCTAAACATCCTGTTGATTCCATACCATCAGGCGAGTACTATAGTGCCCGTAGGGGCTGTACACAAGAGTCTGATTATCATAAACAAACTGAAATCATAGATCAAAGATTAAGGAGAAGAGGCTATACTAAGAGACAATTACAAAAAGCAAGAAAAAAAATGCAGGATAAAACACAAGCCGATTTATTAAATGCAACAGGGCACAAGGAAAACAAAAAGAAGGGAAGAAAGAAAATAGTTTTTTCCCCCCCCCCCCCCCGGCTGTACAATTAAATTTTAGTGAGCCATTTTATCAAATAAATCGCATTTTTTTTTTTATATGTTATCGGAATTTTAAGACTAGTACCTTTACAGTTTGCTATTGTAGATTCAAGGAGTTGGATTGTTGCGAGTAAAGGAAATTTAATTGCGCTATTTTCTTCTAGCGCTGTACCTAATGAAAATTGGTTAACATTAAAGGGTTTTTTCCCCTGTGGGAAAAAGAAATGTAATGTTTGCAAATATACAAACTAAAAGGATTACATTTCGGTGTCACCATGGAAGTGGCAATAAAATTATTGTTTTTTTTAAAATTAGTATCAGAGATTTTATCAATTGTGATTCAGAATATGTTAATTTATGTCATTGATTGTACCTTATGTCATAAATGTATAATCGGCAGCAGTACAATACGGGGAAATTGAAAATCAGCCCATAGCGGAACATCTTACCCATATTAAACATTAACTCTTTTCACATCACACTTCCGGAGCAAGAAAGGCACTTTGGTGTAGTCCTTTATGGTTCAGTTTGTGTGCTTTTGTCTATGGAAAAGAATGGTTGAAGGGTCCAAAAGGTTGGGGGATGATCGTTGAACCCTATTGGCATGAGTGAGGCTTCAGGGATACTACTAAGCTAGGATCGAGAGCAGACGCCCAGGGTTATGAATTAGTCACACAATGACCTTGGCGCTATTATATTTAATTTGCACTTTATCCTGTCATCCTTTCTATTTTAGTAAAGAACTTATATTAGAAATTTCCATAACTTTAAAAGATCGTGGATTGCTGTTAAAGAGTTATACATATGGGTAAAAGTGAAAGTGATGTCATCACATGCCCAACCTTGTTAACTATTTTAAGGGGTGATAATTGTTTTTGTATACAGGAGAACAAGGGAGTTTGTGTCGCCCGAAACGCGTTGGAAGCTGACCATAAACTGTACAATCCTATGTGTTTTAATGAGTACCGGGCGGAAGAAGTTGGTTTTCGGTGGCATCCCGCATCCAGAGCTGTATCGGCACTTCTATATTCTCATTGTTGTTTTGACTCTCTAACCGGTCTTAGGGCATAGAAAGGGAATGGTTGGGGGGAGAGTTTAGCCTTGTTCTTTCAGAAGATATACATCGGAGTGAAAGGTCCTGGTAAGGAGCAGGCAGGCCCTGGCAGAGGACTTCGTAGTAGTAGAATCGGTTGCGGCAGACCGACGGGCTGGCCAGAGCGCCCGATAAGGCAATACGATTGGAGTGGCATGCTGGGGGGCCCCAATGAGAATTCTCGCCTGTGTTCCAGTCTAGGGTCGAAGCATGCTCTTGTAACAGGGCAGAGGCCAGAGGATTCAGAAGAGGACAACGAGGGCTGTACGAAGTAGTTTACAATGTTTCCCGTTTTTGTCTAGCGCGCCACCTGCAAGGTGAGGGGCGCAGTGCAGAACATGGAATGGCATCTTGAGGCATCGACAATGACTGAGGAGAACTAAACATGGTTGTTTCGCAGGGTGGTCACTGGAAGCCGGTACCGTGACCCCAGCGCGATGGCGGATTTTTATAAAGTTTTTACACAGCGGTCAAGAAACGATTTTATGTCAGGATGTGCGGTGGCCTGACTGAAAGGTGCTTGTCCGGCGAATTAACAAATAGAACACGAAATGGTTCGACGGGGGGAGAGGCCGCACTGACACCTAGGGATGACCTATCTGCGAGCCCTGGTGCGGGGAAGTTTCCCGGGCGTACACAGGACAGTCCCCAATGAAGTGACCAGAACCGCCACAGTAAAAAGCAATAACTGCCTCAGACGTCGCTTGCTTAGGTGAGCGTTCCTCCTGGGTCAATTGGCCCTTTCAACCTGCATGGGTTCGTCCCTCATTGAAACCGTTGGCGGACCCTCCCCGGAACCACCGCTGGTGGGCGTTTGAAAGAAAGGGTGCTAAGCGGAGGGGTCAGCCGGCGTGGTCGGAGTGGGACTAGCGTTGGAGGTGAGATCTTGTGGTCTTTCAGCAAAGCGGATATATCGGATAAAAGCCCCGGCCAACACGAATCAATTCGTTCCAGCGAGGAAGAGGTCCCGACACGCGAGCTATATTTAATGAGTCACTGAGTGGGCCTTGCCAGATCGTTCGCCACCGGCATCGTTGTTCCAGTCCAAGTCTGAGGCTTGGTGCGGAAAAACTGCAAAGAGTACAGTCCCACAGGTGGAGTCGCCCTGACGGAGACGGAGCAGAGTGGCGGCGAGCAGTGGAGGTGCGACCAGGTTCCTCAAAGACAGTCGGAATTACCTGGAGGAAGGCTTGCAGATTTGACCGTCAGCGGATCTACTCGATAACCACAGCGGAGTGGCCAGGCAAGAGATTCGCCCGTTTTAGGCGGCTAATTATGAAGGCCAGCTTTAGCCCGCTCAGTATAGGAAAACTGGTTGTCCCAGCATTCGATGTGGTGGATGGATCATTGAAGGATGAAAGCCTTTGCACTTCTTGGGGTTTCTCTCCATCATAGCGTTGAGAGGCAGCGGCAGATGCAGAGAAGGAGGTCCCAGTGTAGGAGCAGGAAGAGCCGAGGCTGCTGGAGCAACAGGTGGCAGGCGAGACTTAGGCAGCGGCTGTGGCGGGAGGATGGGCGGGCCGCATCGGTTATCTGCATCATGGCTAACGCGAGATGGCTCGATACGCTGACTCTGTGGGCGACAGCCGGTCGTGACACCCGGGTTCAGGCAGTGGTTTACCCTGGCGGGAATCCATGGCCTGATTGTACTGTGAGGGTTCGGTGGTGGCAATTCGCCTGGACATCCGCAAGCGGATGATACTTAAGACACGACAGGGACACGGAATCTAAGTAGCCCACGGTTTTCACCAGAGCCCACCGCATTGCGGGTTGGAAATTGCTGCGGCATGATGCTACCTGGTCGTTACCCCTGACGTGACTTGCTCGCATGGTGGCGGCCGGGGTAACTGTCCCACTACGTGGCACAGATCGTAATCCAGAGGCGTAAGTCGGGGTCAGCAGAAGGTCAGGCAGTCGGGGGCAGCGGTTCGTGGTCAGAAGACAGGCAGACGGTTCAGGGCAGGCGCAAACAGCAAGGTCAGGAAACGTAGCGGGGGACGGACTGGTACACGGATAGCAACACGGACTCTAGACACTCCAAGACTCACTTCTAAAACACAACAACAATCTGCATCTGGTTGCCGGTGGCGTATACCTGATATAGGGATCCAGTGCCCGGCAATAAGCCAATTAACCGGGGTCCTCTGGCCCTTTAAATCTTGATAGCCGTCGCACGCACGCGCTAGGGGGCGGGCGATGCGCACGAAGGCCGGGGCGGACAGGAGCGAGGCGTGCACCGGTGCGCGGCCAGGTAGAGATCCGGCGTGGGGAACGAGGGTTGGCCGCGGGTGCACCGCGATGCCCGCGCCGCCGAGACCTTGCAGGCAGGGGAACGGCCGCAGGGGCAGCGGCGCCCGCGGCCGCCATGACAACTGAGCGTCAGAACAGATACATACACAGATGCCAATGAAACAAATAGTTTCAAATTCAGTCAAATTTCTCAACATGCCAATAGGACAATTCTGTTGTCATATATGATTTATTGTACAATTGTAATAAAAAATACATAGGCAGCTCAAATCCGCAATGGTTAAAAACACGTATTTGCACGAAACATTGCCAGTGTTAATAAATCACAAAGTCAAAATGTCAGGTTGCTGCCAGACATTTTTTAGAACATCATCAGGGTATCTCGCCAGTTTGGAAGCTTTCTTGCAATTGAACATGTACAAAAAACCATATAGAGAAGGGCCATGTGATATTAAAATTAGGATACCGTGCACCTCAAGGACTGAATTATCGACAGATTTGCTATATATTTACTGAACATCTTAATAATATTTTTGCTGTTAGTTTCATATATATTACAATTATTATTTCTGTGTTTCCAATGTTTATCTATTTGCACACAATGTATATTCTTAGGTGTTGTTGGACATTTGTGTCAAAAATTCAATAGATTTTAAATTTATATCTATACAAATTAGTCCACAATACTTTATATTACATTCACAAGCTAGTGGATTGCGTATTAAACCATTTCTTATACATTGTCTTATTACCTTCATCAATTCTTCTGTCTTCTGTCCATCTTCTCTGCTTGCTCGTTATTACACAGGTTAGCCGTATCATCACATGTCAAGCACCACAGTCACCTGATTGGTGGGAGTGTTTGTTTTAATATTGGCAGCTTCACAGCAGTCTAGTGAGCAGTGAACAGAGCTATGAGCTTGAACGGTCTGTTGGGTGCATTGAGTTGGAATATGTAAATATGGATGTATTTTTTTGTGGAAATAAAAATGTGTTTTTATGTTTACTGGGCGGAAGAAAGTTGTTTTCGGAGCATCGCACTCCCGGAGCTGTATCGGCACTTCCTAAAAATTCTCTTTGCTTGTTTGCTAGCCCCTGGTCAGCGGCACGCCTGGATCTACAACACTCTTGCGTGGATCATCCTGCACCAGTGAACCTAGCCCGAGTCAGGTGAGCCACTTATTTTGTTTTTGTTTTACCCTCCTATGTGTGCCTACAATAAAATGATGGCTTAATATTCATCCACCGCTGGCTCCATCGTTTTCTCTTGTACCTGTTAAATCCCCACACATCAAACAAAAAACAGCCAAAAGTCGACCATTTTTTTTCCCGACACACGACTGCGGTTTTGTGTCATGTTTTGTGCAAAAACCGCGTCCGGCTCTCGTTTTTTTGCTGTCGGCCCATACAATTGATTGCATGAAAAGACGATGAAAAACTCAAAGCGCAAGAGTATTATCCAACATGTTGCATAATACGCCAGCACCAGATGACAAGCAGAGTCTACAGATCGTTTTTTCTATTTAAATTTATGGGCTGCCTGAACGATCATATTTTCTGCTGTTTTAGAATGCTAAAACCACCGAAAATATTGAGAGTGGTTTTGTTCAGTGAAAGACAAGCTTAACAGAGCAGGGATTCAGTGTGTCCTGACGTTCCTGCTTAAACAGCATTGTCTGTCTGTCCCGGGATGTATCACAAGGCTTTGATTGATCCATAGAGAAACCGGACATCACCAGCTGAGGTATGGTTTCAGTATTATGACGTTACTCTGCCATAATAGAGAATAGTGGGCTATGATTTTTAAGCACCAAGGCTATGAGTGATCCATTGAGAAGATAAGAAACCGGACATCATACCAGCTGAGGTCATGGTTTCAGTATTTATGACGTTTACTATGTCAATAATTGTGAATAGCGAATTGTGGGGTTTTGTTTATTAGAAGTACACTTGAGTGACTTCCTGGGTCATATTAACCTTTCTTCTTTTCCACACACTACTTCACCTTTATAAGATTCTTAAAAGGAATGAAGACCTTTTGACGGTGGTTAGGTAAGTTTGTTCATTACCCCTTTGCATTTACCATGATCTTCTATATAGATGGGGTTGAAGACCTGGCGTCATCATGAGAAAAGGTTAAATATCAACTGGTCCAAATATGATAAAGATTATTGTGCTTTCAAAACTGATTACTGGTCAAATTAATATTGTGATGTTACAGTTATCATATTAATCTTTTCACCTTTTATTTCTCTATGTGGTACAAAGGTGTGTACTTTGTTTATCGCATCAATGTGCACTTTACTTCAGCTGCATACTGCATCTTATAAATTGTATATGAGTGCTACTAATGTATTGAACTGCTATTTGTTGATAATTGTTCTGCATGACTGTGTGCATTTGTACCCTCATATCTCCACTGAAACATGTCCCCTGAGGAAATCTTAAACCATCTGGGGAGGAGTGAAACTTGTTGGGACAATTTTATTGAGAGACTACTAGGGTGCTGTTTGTTTACAGTAGGGTGAGGTTCCTTACAGGGACACAATTGTTGGGCAATTACCCTGAATATATAGGCCAGAGCTAGTGTTTTTCTGTTAGTTCTGTAGGGTTTTTCTACGGTGAGATCCCAGGGTGTATCCCTCTTTTTTTCAATCCTAGTGTTTTATATACAGGCAGTCCCCGACAACGTTCCAACTTACATCTGTCCTCTAGTTACAAACGGAGACTTATGGGGTATGCTGGCACTTGTAGTTCCATGTTCTACAGCAGATAGTAGCTGTGGAACTACAAGTGCCAGCATGCCACGTCAGCACATGAGGTTAAAATGAGGTTGAATCTTCTTAGCAGGGGCATAAACAGCAAAACAAATGTAAAAACCCTTCCCTGCACTACTAAAAAATAAAAAAAATCCCTTTTGCTCTGGAGTTACATTTAATAAATATACATTTTCCGACTTACATATAAATCCAACTTAAGAACAAACCTACAGTCCCTGTCCAGTTCGTAACCCGGGGACTGCCTGTATTTGGATAGAATCTGTACTAAGCCAGAGATCTATGTGTCTACAGTTCTATCAATGTTTTTTTTTGGTAATTATTAAAAGTTATGTTTTATAAGAATAATATTTTTCCAGTAATGCAAATATATTTGGACGGAGACATCCAGTTGGATAGGAGTAGAAAGGAAAGACAATTCTACTCCTAATTCCTTATCTTAACAGATATAGTGTCAGAATAATATGGATATATAAATAATTTAGTTCAATTTTAAAAAATGCAACTTCCAAAGTGTTCTGGCTTACCATTTGTCCATGCCACTATTTTTGTCTATAAAGTCCATTGTCATGGTAACACTAGTGGACATCACAATCTCTGACCTCTGCCTGCATGTACACCATGTGACCACGGAGGTCAGTGATTGGCTGCTGCATCCTGTGATCCATGACAGTGATGTCATCAGTGATGGACTCGTGGAGTGGGGGTACTGCAGCTCTGGCAGTGCTGGAACAGTGGTGATGGAAGAGATAAGTATGGGTTAAATTTCTATTGATGCACAGGTGGTAGGGAGGCTTTTTAAAAGTCTTGGAAAACCCCTTTAATATGTGGAACCAAAAATAGTATCAAACCTCTTTGAACTCCTGTTCCCAGATTGCATCGTAGATCATCGTCAGGATGTCATGCCTTCAGCAGCAATAATCAAGACCGCATGATTTCAGTAGTTAGACTTGTAAAACACAAAAATTCTATTATTAGTAGTATATACATTTGCTTTTAATCTGTTTTTTTCCTGTAATCTGTTCCAAATGTAGAGTTTAAACTATCATGCCACTTATATTCCCTGTGGCACTATTGTTATGAACCATCTTTTATCCAAATAATAAAAGAGGAAGACTTACATTGTATTCTGTTATTTCAAAGCCTGTCTTATGCACAAAATTAAAATCTTATGGTCTGTGAAATCATTGAGGGAGGGGATTTTTTAATTCCTATTTTGAAATTTGAAGAAATATCAACCATAATATTCATAATAATAAACAATAAAAGAAAATGGAGTCCCATCTCAATAAAAAAATTACAAAATTTTTATTGAATTTCAAAAAAAATGTTGAAAATCACACAAACTATAATGAAAAACAATCACAGAAAATCCAAAATCAAAAATCAAAAAAAGAGGAAATCCAATACAAACAGCGGTAAAAGGATATCCAAAAACACCTGATCATAAATATCCAAATGCACCTGATCATAAATCATAAAGTTAGTGCCTTAGATATATGAAATATCATATAGGATATGGAGGAATCCCCACATACAGTGTCCACCATACAAAGTACCCCCAACAAAATATACTGGGCCCGTATTATTAGTAAAAATATCCAAGTCCAAATGGTCATATGACATGAATGTTATTTACCCATAATGAAGGGGGATACATACCGCTGCCATCCCGTCCCGACTCGTTTCGCCAAGAAGGCTTCTTCAGTGGACATGATTTTACTGTCCAAATGATCTTTATGTATAGAGCTTATGTATAAAGGGGAAAGGAGCCGTCGAGACGGCGCAGGCACACGGTATACCGCAAACAGAGGACACCTCATACTAATAGACACAAATAGAGGGTTACTGACCAAATTTAAGTGTAAAAAGGGAAATAAAACCAGATGTGCAGGGGGTGACTAATCGGGTATCATTTGCATGTTATGGGCATCAATAAAAAATGAATATGCCAAAAAGTGAAAACAAAATAATTATGCACAGTGTATGGATAAATACATGAAGTGCAATTAGTGCATACATATTATAAAATGGACAAATTATAAATGACGTATATAGTGTATAAAGTTAAAAAACATAAATATACAATGTAAAAAACTAAATATTTAAACAACACATAAATAAAGTATAAACACGTGAAAAACAAAAACACAAAACAATATATTTCGGTGTTATGTGATGTAGCAGATTGAACTTCAAAGTTATTTCAACGATATTGAGGTTAGTCCACACAAAGAGGTAAACATAGAAGATATGAGTCACATCCATACCAGGAGTCTCACGCATCTGAAAAGATTATAAAAAAAATACAAAACATAAAAAAACAAAGGACAAAAAAAGCCGAATAAAAATACAGAACGGGGAGATCAGAAAACCGACGCAAAGCTCAATTTTTCGTTCAGACCAATTTTAAATTTATAATCCATTTACATTCTCTCTGTTCTAACATTTGTTTTAAATTTCCTCCACGAATACCATAGTGGATGCAGTTAATTCTTATAACCTTTAATGAGCTGGGATTACAATCATAGAATTGGAAATTCAATCACCACAGGGAAAAAACCCTATTCTTGGACTAGAAATCCTAAAAAATTTATTTTTTTCAGGGACATAGTGACTCTTAGTTAACAAATCTTTTAGATTCGGACATCTCCTCGCTGTCATCATTGGAGCGTCTGACAAGGATTTCCTAAAAACTGGCTCAGTTTGAAGGATCGGCTAGTGTTTCTTTTTCAAATGTGGAGATAAAGCGAACATTATTATCCCCAGAACTCTTCAAAGTGTTCTTATGTAATACATCCCTAGGAGTTTTTTTTGGCTCTAAGGTAAACTTTCTTGATCACCCGACCACTATACCTCCTTTCTCTGAAACAAGCCTTTAAGTCGTCGGACTGTCATTGAAATTTCTCTTTGGATGAGCAGATCCGCTTCATTCTTAGGAATTGACCAATCGGGAAAGCCTTAATTAT
Source organism: Phyllomedusa bahiana (assembly GCA_025379985.1). Lineage (NCBI taxonomy): Eukaryota > Metazoa > Chordata > Amphibia > Anura > Hylidae > Phyllomedusa > Phyllomedusa bahiana. Next base: position 17,154 of record JAODAL010062894.1, read on the forward strand.
AGAAAAATTATGAGAGGATGATGCGTACAATAAAGAATTGACAGATGTACTCTTCCTAAAGACATCAGTCTGGAGGTAACCCTTATGATCTGCTTTAATCAGCAGGCCAAGAAACTCAACTTTTTTACTGTCATTATTAAATGTTAATTTAATATTCATGGTATTCTGATTCAAATGCCTCATAAATTCTTGTAAACAATCCTCAGAACCCTGCCAAAGGAAGAGCACGTTGTCAATATAGCGCATCCAAAACTGCATCAGTTCAGCGGCATGACCCCATCGCTATGGAATATCAACCTCTCCCAAAATCCGAGGAAGAGATTCACATACGACGGGGCACACGCCGCACCCATCGCAGTCCCACATTTTTGAACATAGAAACTCCTCTAGCCTATATTCACATCTGTATTGTGATTTACATTTTAAATAAAAACCACAAAGCAGTGCCAGATCAGACACCAGAAGAGACCAAAGAACCCTACTGCAGTGATATTTTTCTATCAACAGGACAGAATCTGAAATAGACACTTTTAATAAAAATGCTGATGCAGATGTGAAGATATCCTTACTCTTTGAAAAGGGTAATGCACGTCTTACTGTAAATTTAAAAAGATTATTAAAAGTCACCTCAGGATGCAGCCTCATGGCTTTATATGCTCAAGAACATCCTTGGTAATAATCTTTAAGGGTGACATTATTCCCTCAGTATTAATTATCTTGTATTAAATATTTTTTTCTCTCCTCGAATTCGCAGGAAAGATGATCTGAAAATGACACTGGTAGGGTTAGCAATACGTTTGCAATTTATTTATTTTTTGGTCAAACAATTTCTATTGACATTTTGATTCAAAATATTTTCACAGTATACAAATACAATTTTTCTTAAAATAAAACTATACAATTTTGCTTTAGGTTTTTTACAGTAATATACACAGAACAATATGAAACATATCATTATATTAGCAATGACCATAAGACCCAGCATAGATCGAATTGCAGTATACAAACAATATCAGATATAAGCTACATATATCTAACCAGATAAAACATTTAAACATTGGTACTTAACGCACCAATAAAAACCAAATGAACTTAAAGGTGTTTTCTCACTACAAATATTAGCTATCAACATGAAGGGACTGTTAAAGACTTTTTCTAAATATATTGATATGTTGATTTTACTGCAGATAAGAGCGTTTTTATGTGCTTTTGAGTGGACACAGGTTGCTATGCATACCAGACGGACATCTGTTACCTGATAAGCTGACAACAGAGAGTGACGTCAACCCAATGGATGGACTGATGGGACTGAGCTCTGGGGAAAAAAGTAATTAACTCTAACAAGATTAGCAATTGTTTAAGATCAGGACACTGTATTCAGTGCTCACAGCACCTGTAGCTTTTGTTTAATGAAGATTAGCTCTCCCATACTTGTCAGGGTAGAAGCTGAATATGCTAATCACCTCTATAGAACCTCCCACAGCCTGAGGAGACAGAGTCAGTGGAAACTGCTAGTGAGGCAGGCAAACAGCGGAGTGAGAAAACCCCTTTAAGCAGTGAACTGTCCAAGTAACATTCCAAAATAAAAGTGCACCATTGACCATTCCAAATAACACTTGCCTTGCACAAGGGTGTAAACTGCTGTTTGGGCGCATGAAAGGGCAAACAAGGGAGGGAGCGATATTTGGCATTTGGAAGGCAGATTTTAGTGGGTGCTATGTTGCATTTGCAAAGCCCTCAAGGTACCAAAACAGGTGAAACCTTCCAGAAGTCGCCACGTTTTGGATTAAACACCCCTCACACATCTACGGATGTATTGTCTATTTTGGGCGCACAGGTGTTCCACAGTTTTCTTTAGCATTGGACCAGAAAATAAGGGGTGTGAGGAACACAGTTATGCCGTTGTTTTTTGGGCGTCATTTTTACAGCATTCGCTGTGCAGTATTAATGACAGAATAACTTTACTATATGGTCGGTACAATTTCATATCTTTTTTTTATGTTTTATTACTTTTACACAATAGAATACATTTATAAAAAAAAATTGTTTTTATGTCATCCTATTCTGACAGCTATAACTTTTTTATTTTTTGTATATGGAGCTGACAGCTGGCTCCCATTCACTTTCACTCTTACGCGCCGAATAAAAGTGACATATCAATTCTTTTCCCCGCTGCGTATTATACGCCGGGGAAAACGTCGGGTATTCATAGCTCTCAGCTCTGCCCAGGGGCTTATAATGCTGTTAAGATGGCTCAGGTCAACATGGCTCCAGATTTTCCTGTGGCAACCCCGACCTTACGAGCAAATGCTGTCAATGCTAGCACAGTGGGTTACTGGATATTTGCGGGGGTTTAAAAATTAATG
>JAODAL010062895.1:0-19519 GCA_025379985.1 Phyllomedusa bahiana
CCTTCAATTCGACTAACATGATTAAGGTTTATTATAAACCAAAACGTAAGTGAGTCACAATTCAACATTGCGTCATTTATCTTGATTGACATAACGTCTGTAAATATAATTTGTTGCAATACAAAAATCTAAATCTACATTTGTGTGCTGTGGCTTCAATCTTTTTTAACTTGGGGTTGCAATATCCATTCCACGAGCACCGACATCCACTTGAGTGCTGGGCATTTATTTCTTCTTGCATGTACACCTTGACATTTTCGTATGTCAAGGTATATCAAGTATCTGAGGCTCTTAAAGTACTATTAGGCCAGGGTGAAAGTACAGCATAAGTGGCAGATAAAATAATGGCCACTTTATGGAGCAGTGAATGTCATGATGGGGCCTGACAGACCCCCAGCTTTGTGTTCTGGTCGCCGGCCACAGCTATTGCAACAAAAACCGCGGTTTCTTTATATTTGTTTTCACCAGTGTAAACACTGTCATACTATCTCTGTTAATTGATTCCTGGCCAACGCCCGTAGTCAGTATCCTCCAGCTCTCGGCTAGTTAACTTATTTCCTTGCAAGTCTTTTTGATTGACAGCCTTGTATTCCAACCCGGTCTTCTGTTGCCTTCACCTGTCACCTCTGTTCTTTGTTCTCTGGTCTGTTATAAAAGGGTTCCTGTGCCATTTCTCCTTGCCTGCTATACTGGTTACCTTTTGTGCCTGTAAGCTAACCTGTTACTCTTTTTTGGGCTTTACCTGTACCTGACCTTGGCTATACTTACTGACTATCCCTCTGCTTTAGTGATTCTGCACTGCTTTTCCCGATTGTTGCTGACCTGGCTAGTTTGACCTTCTGTTTTTGTGTTTAGTGTTTGTTTTGTCTGCGTCTTGTGTATTCACCTACTTAGTGTATCTCGCAATCATCGGTTGGGGCCGACCTGTTAAGGAGTCGGGCAACCCAAAAGGCAGGGACAGTGGATTGGGAACAGCGACAGGGCCTCACGCAGTCGGTGTCCACTTGTGTGCCCCTGAATGGTTCATCACAGTGAACACTATAGGATTTCATTATGGTGGGCCTGTCCAAGCCTGATAACAACTGTGTTGTGACACTTGATCCAGAAGTATTTCGACAATGACAACAGTTTTATAACCTAGCCTTTGTACTGAACCAAAATTTATTTGAATCAAATATATCATTATGTTATTGTTACGGGTGTCCCTGCGACCCTCGTGTCGGGTCGCAGGCACACCCGCAACGCCGCAGCACCTTCTGCTGCCGCCGGGTGCCGCGGCCTGACGCTCGGGCCGCGGACACCCCGGCACGTCTGGGGAACACTTACCCGTCCACGCTCCTGGTCCATCCTGGCGCGCGCTCTGCTGCCGCCGGGTGCACGCGCGCCCTCTAGAGCGCGCGCGCAGGCACTGCCGGGGGATTAAAAAGGACAGTGCGCCGGTGATTGGTTTTCACCGGCATGGTCCCTATTTTAGCCCTGCCTCTTCCCCAGCACCTTTGCCGAATCAATAGTGCCTTGTGCCTGGAAAGAAGCGTTCCTACAAGTGTCTTGTTCCGTTTGCTGTTGTACCGTTACCTTCTGCCTCCGTCCCTTGACCATGAACATTGCCGCTTGTCCTGTGACCTTCTGCCTGTCCCCGACTACGAGCCTGCTTCACAATTCTGTGCCACGCAACACCACGGCTGCCACCGCAAGCAAGTCACGTCAGGGTAGCGACCTGGTAGTAATCCGCCGCAGCAAGTCCATCCCGCTTTGCGGCGGGCTCTGGTGAAAACCGGACCTACTTAGATTCCGTTCCCCTGGCGTGGCTTACATCATCGCTTGTGGTGGTCCAGTGGATCCACTACCACATCCGTAACAGTTATTGTGTAGACTTCAGATTAATGTAAGAGGTTTATCAGAAATACTGCACAGGTTGGTTCTCAGTAAGCTGCAAGACAGCTGTGCATGAGAAGGAGAAGGGCGGCACTTGCGGTTGTCCTCATCATCCACCTCTATAGGAGTTCCGAATATAACCATATTATTGATAAATCTGCCCCATATTGTTTTTGCCACTTTTTAATGAAAATGAAACAAAGAACAGCAACAAATCTGTAACAGCAAACAGCATTTGTGAACATATTCTTGATACTTGTTTTTGGATGTTTTCAAGGGCAAATAGTAGCTAGGTAGCCGTATATTGGCTGATTCAGAGTTAGACAGTATTGATAAATCTGTCCTATAGTTATCAAAGTCTAGAATCTAGAGACAACCTAATGAATGTAGATTCAGAGCTCATTTTAAGATGCATATCTCTGGTAAGGCCACATACTGTAAAACTTTCAAGCCAGTTTCCAATCACTTTAAGGTCACATGAGTTATGATGAGAAGTCACTGAAGAGCAAATGTTGGTTGATACCAGAGCTTCATTGGTGTTGGAAAATCATCAATGGGAGAGGTAGGTACCAGTTCATTTTTTATTGTATTGCACTTGGGAGCATTGGGCAACTTTTTAACCCCTTCCCGACATTAAACATACCCATACGTCCTGGAGGGACATGCGTTCTCGCAAATGGACGTATGAGTAAGTCTTGGCGATTGTGCAGGCTTACAAGTGAGCCCCGCACGATCGCTACATGGGAACAGCGATATATTACCACTGGCCTCATGCTGCATCACCCGTGGCCGGAGTGAGTTTTGCCCGCAGGTGTTTGACTCTTCAGCTCCGACGATCTATTAAGATCATCAGAGCTAAGTTGTAGGCAGGAGGAGTGAGCTCCTGCTGCCTGCTCTCGTGTGTACGCTTTTAAAAAAAACAAACAAAAAAAAACAAAAAATGGGTTCATTCCGACCAAAAAAAAGGGAATAAAAAGTCCCCCAACACTCAAAACACCAAAAGTGGTCCCAAATTTTAAAATTGTTCATCCCGAAAAAAAAGTCCTTACCACCTGTTACGAAAAAAAAAAAGAAATGGCTATTAGAAGTTCATCAAAAATATTTTTTTACTAATAAAAAAACTTTTTTTTAAAGCGCTCAGAAAAAAAAACTAATAAATTGTAATCCCCAATAATGTATCGACCCCAAGTAAAACAAACTTTTCAGTAGCTGCATGTGGCCTGTTAAAAAATAGAAAACCCACAAAAGGGATTGCAGTATTTTCTCCACCCTGTCTTCCAAAAAATGGTTTTAAAATGAAAAAAAACCCTTTTTCCCCCCCAAAATTATACCAATAAAAACGTAACCATCCCACAAAAAAAAACCCTACACAAAATCTGTACACAGAAAAAAAAAAAGTTATCACTACACCCCCGATATATTCCTTAGGGATTTCCAAAATGGGATCTTTTTTGAGTGTTTTTTAAATATTGGCATTAGGGTTTTCGCAAACCCGAAATGGCGCCTAAATTAAATCGCATGAAAATGAGACCCAAGATCGGGGGTGCTTCTCCTACCTGAGGGTTTTTGGGTTTAGCCAAATAGTGCACTAGGGGGCCCCTATGGGGTATCCTTTAAAAGGCAGAATCTGGGGAACAATAATAAGTTATTTCCCGTTTTTATCTACTATGTTCCTTGAAAATGGATAAAAATTGGGTTTAAAACATTTCCAAATGCTGTTTTAAAACTTTAAGGGGTTGTTTCTTAGTGGGGTCATTTATGGGGGAAACTAACATACAGGGCCAAACAAAGCCACTTCAAACTGGAAATGGTCCCCCAAAAAAAAGTGTATTGCAAATTTTCTTAAAATGGAAAAATTTTACAAATTTTTAAGCCTCCAATACATAACAAAAAAAAAAAACCCTTTTAAAAAATTATGTCAACCCACAGTAGACATATTTGATTCTATTTTTAAACTATTTTTAGTTGAAAAGCCCGTCTTTCAGAAAAAAACTTTGAGATTCTTAGCTCACCACTTTTTGATCAAAAAATGGATTAAGAGCCACCCCCGGCTTACAACTGGATTCTCAAGCGGTGGTCCTAAACGCTTAACTTTGCCCCTTTCAATATAGCCAAATTCAAACTTCCTCATGGGTCCAACCCGACCTCCATAATCCAAGAGAATAATAAAAAAAACACCAACCTTTAAAGCATACTGCACTTGATAAAACAGCCTGATGGAGGTGGGCGGGGTCAATAACCCAAAATGGAGGCATCCCTTTCCCCTTCCTCCCTATATAATTAAAAGCAATAATCTTCTAAATACACACGTATATTCTGCACAAAAAAACATTTCTTCTGAAAAAACACAATGTGAACCTTGGTGCCACAGGTCTCATGGTTTGCGGCATATATATATATATATAAAGATATATCTATATATATATAATAATATATAATAAATATATATATAAATATATTATACACGCATATCATTACATTTGCCACAAGCCAACTGCTAAAAGGCTATACAATAACATGGAGACCCACTAAGAACCGCCCACCTCCACAGGCTGTTATATCAGTGCAGTAATGCTTCGCAATTAGTGTTTTTCTATTTTTCTCTCTGAATATGGAGTCGGTGACCCAAGAGAAGTCTTAATTTGGCTCTATTGAGATGTAAAGTATAGTCGTAGGACCACCGCCTGGAGATCCCGTTGTAAGCCGGGGGTGGCTTAACATTTTTTGATCAGACATGTGAACTAAGATCTCAAAGTTTTTTTCATGTATGATAGATAGCAATAAATGCTTCTTTAGAGGTTTCCAGATTTTATATCCCCTTTAGCAGTTGTGTGGCCACGGTAATGGTATGCTGTATATATATATATATATATATGATATATATATATATATATATATTATATATATACTATATATATATGCCGCAACAATCTAGTGGCACCCAGGTTCACATTGTGTTTTTTTCAAGAAATGTTTTTTTGTGCATAACTGATACTATGTATTTGCATATATTGCTTTTTAATCTATAGGGGAGGAAAGGAATGCCTCCATTTTGGTTTTCTTGCACCCTCCCCACTTCCACAGGCTGTTATAATCATTGCATTTAAAATGCTTGCAAGGTTGTGTTTTTTATTTTTCTCTCTGGATTATGGAGTCGGTTGATCCAATGAGAATTCGGAATTTTGGCATCTATTGAGAGGTAAAGATAGCTAGGACACCCGCCCCTTGAGACCCGTGTAAGCCGGGGGTGCATAAGCATTTTTGAATCAAACGTGTGACCTAAGAATCTCAAATTTTTTTCATTCTGAAAGCATAAAAGCATCTTTAGAAGTTTTCCGCATACCTGTCTTAAATGCAGAAATTTTTGAAGTTTGAAATGGTAAATTTTCAATAATTCACAATACTTTAATATTTTTCACAATAAACATGGACTTTTTGGACCCAAAATTTTTCTAATGAACTTAAAGCCAATGTGTTACGAGAAAACAATATCTGAATCACATTAATAGGTAAAAGTGGGTCCCCAAATAATTATTCTCACATGCCAGATTTAAAAAAAAATGGGGCCTGTCAGAAAGGCCAAAACTGGCTTCGGCAGTAAGGGGTTAAAAGAAGAGGAAAACCCTTTCAAGATCTTGCGAATTTTTCTCCATTTTTCAGCACTACAGTGTAAGAGAGTGTGTGTGTTTCCAATGACATCATTTTGGGGTATGGGGTATGTTTTTTGCATTATCATTTTTTTTTCTGTCCATCAATTTTTCTAGGGGTTAGTACATTTACAAACATACCAAATATGCAGGGGTTTTTTAAGTTTTCTTAATTTTGCACAATAAAAACCCTTTTTTTTTTTACCACCCAGACCATCCATAGATCCATAGACAAACATCCAGACAGTCCGCAAGTGATTTTGCAAGGATATTACTGAATGTCCTTGACAAGTTTTTAGCTGCATAGGGATCATGTAGCTGCAGGAGGAGAGAGACAGCTGTCAGGAACAGGCAGAATCTCCAGACACAAGGCAGGGCTGGTTTATTACCGTTCCTGCCTTCTTGATATCTGTATACATGCCCCTCAGTTAACATCCTGTACACAGCTCAACATGAAGCCTTCTATCCTGTAATCCCTGGGGTGAGGTAATTACAGGAACTGCTGAGCCTTAACAGATCCCATATCGCTTTTTGCAGTTCATGTCAGGAGGTTGTGTGCTCCCTGAAACTAATATATTGGGTAGTATATAAATGACCTTATGGGGGCCACAACGTGTAAAATAATAAAGAAAAAAAAAAAGAAACACAAAACCAAATAAAAATAAGTAATAATTAAAAAACTGACAGCCCCAAACCAAGTTTTAGACCTGCCACTATAACCTAACCACCTAAAGCTATATATCAACTATATGAAAACGACTGTAATGAAATAGGGAACACCATTTAAAAACTTGTTTTAGTGACGGTTTATACTATTAGAAAAAATGTAAAAATACTATACCTTTTCCGCTCATATCTAAAAAATAAATTGCTGTGGTTAAATAAAAATAAAGCCAATATGTATTAATAAAATAAAAGTGTACCTTGTCAGGAACATGAATAAATGACCTGGTCAGAAAATGGTAAAACATTATGGGACTTATGTATGAAACCAATGTAGCAGTAAGACTTTCTTTGTTGCCCATAGCAACCAATCAGAGCTCTGCCTTTTTTTTTCCAGAGCACTATATGAAATGAAAAGGGAGCTCTGATTGGTTGCTATGGGCAACATAGACAGTCTTACTGCTAGACTGTTCTCATAACTAAGGCCCTATTTATTTGTTTTGTTGCCATATTTAAGAGCCATATATTCTTTATAGTTTTGTTAATGTAACAGTACATGGGCTTATTTCTTGTGGGATGAGATATAGGGCCACATGTATGAAAACTGTCTTGGTCTAAGACTGTCTTTGTTGCCCATAACAACCAATCACAGCTTCCCTTTCACTTCATATAGTGCTCTGAAAAAATGAAAGGGGAGCTCTGATTAGTTGCTATGGGCAACAAAAAAAGTCTTACACCTAGACATTTCCTCCATAATTATCATCGCTACCATTTTGGTATACATTGGACTGAATAACTTTTTTGGGGGCTGGAGGATGCAGTATTTGGGATCTTACGATCATGGTGATATAATACATGTGTAATTTGTTTTGTTGTTTAACACGTTTTCAAAATTAAACCCCTTTAATGAAAGAAAAAATGTTTGTGAATGCTTAGTTTTTATAACTTTATTTAACAGAGTTGAAGCTGTTTTGTACAGAGGAACGGACTAACATTCCTCCGAGCCGATGTGCATTACTAAACAACAATTCTTTGAACGGATCCAAAAGGCGCATCACAAAGACGCTTGTAAAACACACTTCGGTGGTCACTTGTCTGAACGGAGATGCGTGTTACATTGAAATTACATTGAAAGCAATGTAATCACACTGCACATTGTTAGATGCGTATTTGGGTCTGTTTAGGGTCCAAAACACGGATCGAAACACGCATCTGAAAACGGATCCAATTCTTTGTGTGAACAGACCCTTAGGCGGTCTCCTGATTATCATAACAGGTAGAATTACAATAAATGCAATATTTCTATTATAAAATTGGAGCTACTAGACACAAAACACCTTCTCCCCCTCCTCGCATAATGAGCTCTGCACAGGTCACAGAGCATGCCTACAACACTTTCCTATAGAAGTTAGTGACTCAATTTCAAACTACAGGTTTCCGAGTCCATGTGGTTGTTGTAAAACATGTTTCTGTATACTTTTAGCAGAGCAGCAGTTCAGACAAGATGGCTGCCCATAGTCATGTACTGAAAACAGAGCGATACATTCCCACTGGAAGTGCTTAGAAAATTATACTCCTCAACATTGAAACTGCAACACCAAGAAGGAGAAGTCATAAGGCTACGCAAATTGAGGAAATAACAGTAACAGGTAAGAACTTCAGATTATCCAATTTTCAAGCACCACTGTGGCATGAGTGAAGGCATAAAAGCCAGATTGAAAGAAAAGTTTTTTTTAGCCATATAAAACCTCAAAACTGGATGAAGTGGTATTGGATGATTGTGCAAGGCCTTCTGTTTGCTGACCTAACATTATATCACCATTATCGCAAACAGAGGAAGAGAATTCTTGGACTGAGACCTCAGTTTATTACTCAGAAAGATAGCTATGCGCCTAAGCCGAGATATCAGCACTGTTTAACTCTGCATGTCCCGATGGTTGAAAGAGCAGTATTGGGCCCTATTCTCTTTAATATATTCATTATGACCTTACACAAGGATTGAACAGTAGAATATCAATCTGTGCAGATGATACTAAGCTCTGTAAAGTAATCAATACAATAGAGGACTAGGTTTTATTATAAAGGAATCTGGGTAAGCTGAAGGCCTGGACAGAAAAGGGGCAGATGTGGTTTTACACAGATAAATGCAAGGTTATGCATATGGGAAGGAAAAATCCAATCCATGATTACTTGTTAAATGGGAAAACACTGGGAAAAAGTTACTGGAGAAAGACTTGTGAATACTACTTTACAGTAAACTTAATTGTAGCAGCCAGTGTCAGGCAGCAGCTGCCAAGGAAAACAGGAGCATGGATGCACATGAGGATATCATCATTCTACCATTATATAAGTCACACATGGAATACTGTGTACAGTTTTGGGCACCAGTTCACAGAAAAGACATTGTTCAGCTTGAACAGATTCAACAGAGGCAACAAAATACTAAAAGGACTGGGTGGTCTGCAATACCCAGAAAGATTAGCAAGATTAGGGTTATTTAGTTTAGAGAAAAGACGGCTTTGGGGGGACATAATAAATATGTATAAATATATTAAAGGTCAATATAGAGATCTCTCCCCAGCTCTATTTATACTGGGAACTGTATAGAGAACAATGGGGCTATAGTGGCCCATATAGGTAGATAGGCAGGGTTTAGAGGGGCTATAGGGGCCAATACAGGTAGGCAAGCAGGGTTTAGGGGGTCTATAAAGGCCCATACAGGTAGGTAGGCAGGGTTTAAGGGGATTATAGGGGTCCATATAGGTAGTCATGCAGGGTTTAGGGGAGTTCTAGGGTCCATATAGGTAGGCAGGCAGGGCTATAGGGGGCATATAGGGGGTCATATAGACAGACAGGCAGGGTTATAGGAGGCATATAGGGCTCATACAGACAGGCAGGCAGGGTTATAGGGGTCATAAGGATCATATAGACAGGCAGGTAGGGTAATAGGGGGCATATAGGGGCCATATAGACAGGCAGGCAAGATTATAGGGGTCATATAGGGATCAAATAGACAGGCAGGCAGGGTTATAGGTGGCATTTAGGGATCATAAAGACAGGCAGGCAACAGGGTTTAGGTGCCAAAAGTGTTTAAAAAAAGAAATCATTTACCTCTCTCCACACTCCCACGATGCGAGGTGCTCCCGGTGAGCATCTGTGCTAGGCGTGGGCGGCATGATGATGTGATATCATCGCGCCACCCAGTCCGCACTGAGGGTCGGCGCCTGGTAAACATAAAGTCTAAGGCGGCGCTAAGCCTTATAATAGGCTGCTCTGTTAATACTGGGCAGTCTGACTCCTGCCTCTCAACGTTCGGGACAGAAGGCCTGGGCGTTCAGAGGCAGGATACGCTGGGTCTTGCAGTTTCGCCTCACCACTAGTGAACTGTTATGTTCAGAAACGGAACTACTGTGCTAGCAGACATTGTAGCAGCTGCCACGGAGCCCTGGCCCCTTAAGGTTGCGGGCCCCATGGCAGTTGCTATGTCTGCTATCCAGGTAGTTCCGCCCCTGACCCCTGGATTTGGTCATGGAACCAATACGGTCAGATTGCCAAGTAGAGAAGTGCCATATTTGGAAGTGAACAAATTTGAAAGTGAGTCTGCAGAAATTTAGTGATAGAGCACACCCCAGAACCCTTACAACCATCTGATTACGATCTTCTTCATCTCTTCACAGGTATGTGAGTGTGTTGGACTACAGACCCCATCAATCCCACTGCTATATATGTTTAATTGTACTGCTTTGTCTCATGGTATGTGACTGTGTTGGACTACAGACTCCACGAATCCCACCTCTATATATATTTAATTGTACTGCTTTGTCTCATAGTATGTGAATGCATTGGACTATGGACCCCATCAATCCCACTGCTATATATGTTTAATTGAACTGCTTTGCCTCATGGTATGTGAATGCACAGATTTTACCTAATCTCTGTCTTTAATAATCACCCTGTGTTTATTTGTGTTGCTTTTGACCCCACATATTCCCCTTGTAGTGTCTTCTCTCTGCTGGCTCATTTATAACTCCACCCATTGCTGACACCTGGGTCCACTGATTTATATCAATGAACTCCACATAGCCTGATATAAGTTAGAGACCTCAGGTCAGTTTCACCAAGGGTCAGTTTTTCATGTAGAGAAGTGCCATATTTGGATGTGAACAGATTTGAAAGGGAATCTTCAGAAATATGACAGAAATGAGACAGAAGTGGGCAGAAGGGGGCTAGGAGGATCACCTTTTTCTTGTGAGCAACTGATCTTTTAAAAATATACCTTATTCACCATGCTCACTATTGCTATGTACTTTGCAGCCATCTGCCTCCTTTTCTACCACCCAGTCATGGCCCCTGAGAATCTTATCCACATCAACGCCTCTCTCCTTCACTCACCCATGTATACATCCCACACAATATTTTCCCTTTTTAACTACCACAAAGCACCTGCTTACATGGTGCTGCACAAACGCCGCTCATACATATCACTGAACCATCTGCTGTCACTTTTCATTCTCCTGCTTCTCGCTGCAGGCAACTCCCCCTAACCCCGCCCCCCCCTCCTTTACTGCTCATTCCACCTCCTCCTCTGCCCCCAAAAACCCTGCTAACCTACTCCTATTCATTGTACGTTTTTTTCCTCCCCCTTTAAAGTGGGGTGTAACTGCTGATCTTCGTAATAAAACACAGCTGTTAAAAGACCTGTTCCTTTTAACTCCCTAAATCTCCTACGTCCAAAAACATAGTCCACAACTACCTACCTTCACCAAACACCCCCAACCTGGGGCAGGCAGGGTAAAAGGATCACAACTTTTTTCTTCATATCACACTTAAAAGGGGTTTTTCCTCCCACATTTTCCTCACTTTCCTTTCTTTGAGTCCAACCCTCAGACCTTTGGGCCTTTTCTCTCGAACAGGTTGTGTACAAACCCCCGGCTCACCCAACCATTTCGGATCTTTTGCTCCCGGGCTTCCTCACTTCCCTCTCTGAACGCCCATTCTCATCAGGGGGGTTTTAAACATCCCCATTGAACCCTTTCCCCCTTTTCTCTCTCATTTCTTTCACAACCTTTTCCCTTTTGGGCCTCTTGAAATTTTTACGGATTCCCCCCCCCCAAAAAATGGATACTCTCTAGATCTGTTTTTCTGTTGTCTTTCCTCAGTTTCTAACTTTACTAATTCTCCTTATGTGCTCTCTGATCATAACCTTATCTCCTTCACTTTCACTAATTTTTATCTTCCTGGAAAACACCGACGTCCACACTTTCAGAAATATCCGTCCTCAACACTCAGAATTTCACAGACACCTGCAGTCCTCATTGCCCCCAATGTCCTCCTCCCTGTTCTGACCGGCTGTCAAAGAATATAATAACTTCTCAACGCCCGGACATTTGGCACCACTCACACACGGCACCACCAATCAACGTCGGCACCTTGGGCACATGCCCAACTCGCTTTCTTCGTGATGTTCCAGTGTGCGGGGCGTCTGTGGAGAAATCAAACTACCCAATTTTTCTCCACTACAAATTCTGCCAGACTTACCACACTGCCTTCACTGCGCCAAACAAGAATTTTTAATCTCTCCACTCAACTTTACACAAAAACCCCAAAACGCTTTTACACTTCTTTGGGTTCAAAATGGTTAGATTGGCAACTCCTTAAAGAAAAGCAGTACCGGCAAAACTTTCCTTTTAAACCCCAAGTATCCCCCACCCCGCCCCATGCATTTATCTAGTCGCTCTCAGCTCCCAACCCCCTCCTAGCCCATTCCATCACACTTTTGTCTACCTTTTTCTCCAGCTGTCATCTCTCACCAACTGCAACTGACCTTTCCCTCCCCTGGGATATCCATTCTCCTTTTAAACGCGATAACCCCTTACTGAAAAGCCCCTCTGCCCCGCCCCGGCCTGCAAATTAAACGACCCCCCTCTAACCTGCCCTTTTCCTAAACCCGGGAACGCTTGGCCCCTACTCCGCCTAACCCACTATCTCTCTCTAACTCCTTCCATTTTTTAAAATCAGGTTTTTCTGCACCTTAAACTCCCAGAAATGCTCTAGCTAAAGGAAACGACCTCCTCTTGCTAAATTTCGGGGCAACTCCATTTTTGCTTTTTCGGGACTCTCACAGTTTTTTGACACTTTTGATCCCAACTTCCCCTTTAGCATGCTCACGCCACTACCTCCTTACACCCTCCTTCTTGGTTCTCATCCTACCTCTGACCCCCCTTTGGTGTCAATTTGCGGGTTCTATTTTTCCCTCTCCCTCTTGCTGTTGGGGCCACAGGATGGGTTTTTTTGGCCTTTCCCTCTTAAATCTCACACCCCCAAATTACAAACATTAGCAGTTTTTGGCATTCAGTCCCATCTCATGCTGGGGACCCCCAAAATTCCCTACACTATTTTTATATAGATTCGTCGGGGTGCATTCACCAAATTTTTTTTATGTAAACCCCCCATATTTATGCACAGGCTGGACCATTGTAAACCTAACACTTCTTACCCTTCGTCTCACCCAAACACCTTAATAATTGAAGCTCTTGCGAGCAGGGCCCCCTCACACCTTTTGGGCTCATCTCTAATAATTTCACTAAAATAACTGTTTTTTTTGTCTTCCCTATAAATTGTAAAGGCGCAGAATATTTTGGCGCTATATAAATAAAGGTTTATTATTTTTATTAACTGGTAACTACCCTCATAAAAACCTAGAACTGTTTTAAACCGACATTCCACCCATGTTGCTCATGCTACTGTGAAGAGCCTTTTTGACCTGAATGTGCTTCTTTGGACTTGTCTCCCATCAAGTACATCTGGGACATCAATGGTTAGCAATTGCAAAAGTTGCTGCCAGCAGCCAATCTTGATTATTTGTGTGCCCAAGTGCATTCAGCGTGGCATAACTCTCCTCAAACAACTATTAATAGCCTCCTATACATGCCAAGTCTGTAATTTTTGAAATATTGTGAAAAGGCCCATACTCGTACTGATTACATTGAAATTTTTAAAAAATTTTTTTTAATTCCATTTTTTTATCATTTGCATGTCATTAACTAGTTAATCGATTCTGTGATTTCCAGAACACCAAGACTTTTCGTTTTTGGTGTTGTAATTTTTCATTTGAAGATGCAAAAACGAAAATTAAAACCCCTCGAGCATTGTTTAATTTTTATATTTCAACACTACATACACATAAAGATCTTTAAATGCTGTGTAGATATGTTACACAATAATTGAATTGAGTGGAAACTTTTTGGAAATGTCAAAACAAAGAAACTCTAAAATTCTTGCGTATGGAGCCAAAAGGGGGACACCCAAATTTATAGGACCCTACTTTCATTTATATTTCAAATTTCATTAAACCAATTTTATTACATTAAAATCCTATGAATCAAAAAAAAAAACTGTGGCAACTCCAGCACACCAAAGTTGTGGAAACAATTCTCCCCTACTTTTCTTGCCCTGGGGAATTTAAATTTCTTGACATATCCACTGGGGAACACCATACAGCAACACCATTCAGTCCCTGCAAACTGATTAAAATTTAGCCCCTTTTATGTAGAATTTCACGGGGTTTTCCTCATTGTAATCTTGATACATTCAAAAATTTTAATTTTTTAACATTTCTTCTGTGCTCTTTTAATTTAAACCCCCCTACTTACTCAAAGTGAAGAAAGAGTTGTCTGACTTTTTAAATGCTTTACTGTAATTTCTTCTTTGGGTTTGGGGAAAAACCCAAAAAAAATTTTTCTTTGGGAATAATTTAAACAAAAAAATCTAAATTTTTAAAACACATCTGGGTTTTTTTTAACCCCCCTCTTAAAGTCCACCAAAATTCCTTTACGGGTGGTCACACATGCTCAGAAAAATTAGGTGTTCACACAGATGGCCCACACCTAAAATAGTTCAGCCCCATCATCAAATGTTTTTTTGTGCATAGGCACAAAGTGTTCCAAACCACAAAGGAACCCCTCATCACCATAAAAAACATTAGTTGGAAATTAAAAAAGCAAGACACTTTAAACCCTTTTATCAACATTGACTACGGGTAGAGGTTGTATATTGTTAAAGAAGTATAAAGCAAGCTCACTTGCTGACCCGCGCTACGGGTGGGTAAGAAGTTACTAGTATTACAGCTATACCTCCTCCACCCGGGATCGCAATACTCCGATCCTGCCTTTTTACCCTTTAGATAAAAAAAAAGGGTGCGGTTCTAAAGCTTTAAAGATCAGGGGTGGCTTATTCAGGCCCCCCCCACTACAATGAACATAATTAATTTACACTTCCCCAACTACACTATCATAACATCCTTTTCCTCTCATTTGGGGGCCAACCAGCCAGGACTTACACGAAAGACAGGCCCGCCGGCAGTAAACGTAATTTAAGGAACTTACTGTTCTTTCCCAACCAGGCCCTTTAAATATCCCGTCCCTGTCACGGGGGCCCTGCAGCTGCAGAAAACCATCATTAATTAACACTGAAATCCATAAAAAGGAAACTCCTACAAAAATGGTGCCATTTTTTTTTCACATTCCGCCCCACAAATAATTTTGGGGTTTTTTCTAGTACATTATATGGTACAGTTAAAGGAATTATTAACACGTACATCTTATCTTATGGGTTAAAGGATTCCAGCTTAAAATGTGTTACGATCTGTGGAATCAAGCAAAGAAACGTAACATTTAACCAGGTTACAAGCTCTTTATACAGAACAGCTCCTCACTCTTGTATTTTTTTGTTTTATTTAATATTTGACTGTGATACATTTTTTAAAGGGCATTTTTGATTTAACATCTTTATTAACAGAGTAAAAAAATTCAAAAAAAACAATTATTTTTCAATTATTAACACAAATCCCAATGATCCCTTTTTTTACCCTCACCCCTTAATATGATAAACCCAGCAAATTTTGGGGGCGTCAGTTGGTTTTACAAGTTCCATAAATGAAATTAACTTGTGACATGTAATGTATACTGAAATATTCAGATCCCTTGCACACCCCTGTGTAGCCTCCCACAGAAAAATACTTCCCTTTTAAATTGCACATTTTCAATTAAAATAGTAAATCAAGACATAATTTTTTCCCCAATGTACTCTTTGAAAACACAATAATGTACATCATCACGGGGGAGGAAGTGTGATACACCAAGACCAACCCGTGTTTAATAAATCTTGGCTGCTCATCTTTATTGACATTTCTTTATCTTTTCTGCCCCACTAATAAATGAAAAAAAAAAAGATCTACATAAATTACCCGTCCCAGTTTTGTATTCGATAGAGCTTCCTTTCAGATTTTTAATCTGTGTTGGGAAAAACCAATCAAAGCGTGTGTAAACAAATCACATTCATCAGTATGAATGGTTTTAATGAAATTAAAAAGGTTTTTAAACCCCTTTTTAAATATCCTTGGGGCGCCATCTTACCATTTGGAACACAGGCATTTTCTGGGGGGCCCCACAACACAGGGGCCCCCGTGGTGAACATATTTCCAGGTTCTGGGACACTGCCCTGAGTTTGGGGGGCTTCACTGCGTTTAACTGTTTTTTGATTGAAAAAGCAGTTGAAGCAGTTGAAAAATCAAGCAGTTGAAAAATCATGTAAACCAGGGGCCATTTAAACCCCGTAGGCTGCAGGGTTTCCTACAAGAAAACAGAAGGTTTTCCCAATGTAGGGGATTGAAATATG
This sequence comes from Phyllomedusa bahiana, assembly GCA_025379985.1. NCBI lineage: Eukaryota > Metazoa > Chordata > Amphibia > Anura > Hylidae > Phyllomedusa > Phyllomedusa bahiana. The sequence continues at coordinate 15,861 of JAODAL010062895.1, forward strand.
GGTGTTCTTGGGATGGTTAAGGCTGGCTTTTAAGGGGGTCTATTTTTGGGCATGGCCGGGGGGGATTCAGAATTTGGCACGGCCAATACACTGCGTCTGATGGACCCATAATGCTTTTAAGCATCCCTGTTGTTAGGGATTTAGGGGACATGATGAAACGGTTCTGGTCTAAAACCACTTTTTTCTATGGGGAAAAAAGTGAAATTTTACCCAAAAACCTTTCATACATGTCCCTTAGGTTTAATAGGGGGAGATTCCCATTATAGTGCAGAAGAACCACAAACCATCTCTTCCCTGGGGGTTAGTCGGCAACACCTTGTTTTTTTTTCGATGCCAAAGGGTAATGTCTTATTTTACCGTGGAGGGGCAGCAGGTGATCTAACAAGGGCTGAGGGCTCTCCAACTGATTGCGCTTTTGGGGGTTTTCCCGCACAGGACAACCTAAAAACCATGTAAAAAATGCAAAAAATTGTGAAAATTTTAGTCACATTATTCCTACTGCAATTTTTACTAGTGTGTGCCTATGAAGGAAATCATGAGGGGACTGGGTTGGTTGGAATAATTTTGCACACATCCGCACCATAACCCCATTCTGTCATGGAGAAAAGCGTTTATTTATAGAGTTGCGAAAAAGGGGGAAATTACTGACTTTTGGGGGTACAGAACCATATTTCTGGTGAAATGTATCATGACGACAAATGGCACAATTGTTAATAGCATGTAAAACTCAGGCACCAAGGCCATGTTTGACAGGGGAAAGTTTTGCTATAAGGGGGATAAGGGGGAAAGGGTTGTGGGGTGGGATGCATATAATACAAGGCAGTTTAATCCGCAAAAAGGTTTCTATTTTTTTGGTGTTTTTTTAATTTTGGGCTTCTCCCGATTTTACCAAGGTTGCCCTTTTCCCCTTTTAGCCATGATTTCTCTTCCCCAACGGATGGCATTAGTGTCAAGTAAAATCGAGACAAACACTCCGCAAAACCCTTGCTGGAGGGCTCTCAACTGATTTTGTTAAAACCCCCTTTGCAGATCCAAAACCTATATAATATAATTTCCTCCTGGGCAAGACCTTTCAACATTCCACAGCTAAATGCTGGCCAAGACTTCCAAGAACTACCCTTTTCCCCCCAATTCCCAAAAACTATAACCCGTTGAGGGGATCTGCGGACCACCCCCGATTTTTGGTTCGCTCTTTGCACCCACCCATGCCCTTCCACACTGTGGAATTTCAGTTAGCATGACTGCGGGACCTGTGCAACCCCAAAACCCAAAAAGACAACATCACCCCAACTCATCTGCTGCGTCCGTGCTCACACAGCTGTTACTCTGATATTAGTGGTATCAAGTACAAATGGACCAAAATCATCTGGATAACGTATCCAATTTGGGCTGGGATTTTGCTTTTTTTCCTGAGCCTTTTAGTTAAGCTTGAAATATCAACCAGTCCATAATCAAACTTTTTTTTATAAAATCAATTTTTACTTTCAGAAACCCTTTAAATATCTTAGGGGAAAGTATAAAAAAAACAAAAATAGAAAAAAAAAAAAAACCTTGATTAAAAATGGCGAATTTTCTCAAAAATTCGATTCGCCGACTTCGCAGAAATTTTTCCCACAAAATCCTTTTGTCCCAAGAATCCTTTAAAAAAAAGCTATTTCCTGGCTGCAGAGAGCTTGTAATGCTGTAGAACATTGTGCCATACTTTAAAAATCAGAGGGGCTTGGTTTGGCTTTATCAATGCTGTGTTTTAGAAACGTTCACTCTAAAAACCCTTACACTTTCAGGGGCAAAACTGACCCAAAAAAATGAATCGGGAAGCAGTCTGATAAGGGCATGGCAGCGCCACTGAAAAAAAACAACTGGGGGGAAGATCCTACATGCCAAAAACACAGTAGTATTTTTCTGGGGGCCGCCAAATGCAGCACAGTAAGGGGGCGATGGCAAAGCCCCGCCAGGAGCGTCTAAGTAAAACAGTTCAGGGTCGCGGGGTCCGCGCCCCGCCACCATCTCTACCGCAGGGGGGCCGGGGCGGGGGCTGCGGCGGCCCGCACCACCCCCTCTGCTGTCGGGGCCGCCTCTCTTTACCTGGCCCCCCCGGGGGAAAGCCGCGCCCCGTCCCCCGGCCTCGTGCGTGGGCCGCACTTAAGGGGGCCCCCGAAAACCCCCCAATTTTAAAGGGCCAGCCCGAAAATGGTTTTTGCGGGGGTGGTCCTAAAGGGATCCCCCCCGACTTTTCCCATCTTTGGGTGTTTTTGGTGCGTTAGAGATTTTTGGGGTTCCTATTGATAACCCGGGACCATCCCTTGCTTACTTTTTCCCGACCTTGCCTTTTGCCGCCTCCCTGACCCCTGCCCTCTCGACTACAACCTCTGCTGCCGCCCGACCTCCTGCCTGTCCCCGACTACCCTCCGGATACTTTCTGTACCACCTGTACCCCGGCCCCTTCGCAAGCAATCACCAGGGGGAAAAGCCTGTACCTCAACCCCTCAGCAAATCCACCGGGTTTGCGGCGGGCCTGGGGAAAACCGGGGGGTACTTGATTCCTTCCCTGGGGTGGGTTAGCTATTTCGCTTCGTTGGCCCACGGACCACCCCCCTTTTAAACGTCTAGGGGGGCCCTCTCTTCACCAACCCGCCGCAAAGCGGGATACTTGCTTGGGAGAGTCACCCGGTTGTTACCCCGACGGACTTGCTTGCGGGCACCAAGGTGTAGCAGGTACAATATCGAAGGCAAACTCGGAGTGGGACAAGCATAAGGTCAGGCAGCCCCAAGGAGTGGCAAGGGACGGGGGGCAAGAGGAGGGAACACGGATATGACAGATGAGGCCAAGGAGGAGGGGGAGGGGGTTTTTACCCGCTGTTAATTGGGGCATACGATTTTCCCCTCTTCATACTGAAAAACTCACCAAAGCCAGTTTTGCACATTTGCTTTTGCTTCACCATTCATTTTGACTAAATTCTATCACTAATGGACCGAAAAGCAAAAAAACCCAAAACATTCCCTGTATTAGGGTCTCCTTCAATCCATACGCCATTTGAAAAAAATTGGTGCACGCAGAAACGGATTCAAACTACCACATTTTTAAATTTAAAAAAACAGCATTGAACTTTTTTAGGGATTAATAAAGAAGCTAAGGAGGGAGAAATTTTTTGGGCCAAAAAAGGGGCGGGAAAAAGCAAACTGACAAAGGGGGATTTCTCTATAGTACATATTTTTCCCCCCCCAGCACTGGGAAAAAAAGGGTCCCCTTTTGGGCCGAGCAGGGTCCAAAGGGGGGGGGGAGCCCGAAGTCACCCCCTTCCCATGGTGCATTGACGTCACACCAGCAAACACATCCGGCCAACTGCACAATGACTCGAGGACTCCCCCGCCCCATTTCCCCCCGTTTTTTGCCAGGGCTTGGATCACGCCCTTTCTTCCTTATCTCCATCTACCCTCCAGCGCTCCTCTCCCCTCCTGCACCTGGGGAAAAAAACACTCATTTCACAGACAATGCTTGTGCTCCAATGTCCCCTCTCCCCCTCCCCAGTTCATCCCCCAAAGGGCTCATTTACGCGAAGTAGCGCCACGTCTCCACCCCTGCCCAACAATTTTCAGCATTTTTCCAGGACAAAAGCAGTGGGAATGACGTTTTTCCCGACCTTGCGACGACAAATAAC